>CBMN010039350.1:0-12075 GCA_000582825.1 Hordeum pubiflorum
GGTGTTTATAGACGGATAGATCTGCGGGCGGGCGCGGGGTGGGGGAGGGGGAGGGGGCGCCGGCCGTTGAAAGGAATCCGGTGTGTGTGTGCTCGAACGAATTGGCGCGGCGGTGGCGGCCTCCCCCCGCTTTTGAAATTTTCTCTTTCCGTTCGGTGCGGTGCGGCGCGGCTCGTAGGGGGAAGGAGGTGGCGGCTCGCGTCGGGTCGGGCCGGGGCGATGGACGGCACGCGCCCCGGTTTGAAATTTAAGCGGCCGTCGCGCGCCCGAGGAGGGCGAGGGGGCGGGCGCTCTCCTCGTCTCCTGGCCGTCCGATCTGGCTGGGTCTCGACTCTTTCCGCGGCGCGCCCTGGCTGGCTTGTGAGTTGTGACTGGGCGGGCTCACGGAGGGCGACACGTGCGTGCGGTGGGAGGGAGGGAGCGGAGGCGCGCGCGGGCTGGCTGGACGCGCCTTCCCGGCCCCGGTGCGTGCCGTGGAATCATGTGACCGCACCGCACCACCGCACGAGAGCCTGGCCACTGGCTCTGCCATGGCTTACTTTCGACTCCTCCGAAACGCGTCAGCGGCCCTGTCATGGTGATTGCGTGTGTTCATAAGGAGGAGTGTGAGCGCGTATGTATGAGTATCTGCGTCTCTACCGTGCTAAAAAGAAAGCAGGACAAAGTCCCAGCTAAATAGCGCCACGCCACACACGCACGAGCATTGTCATTTTGTAGATTGATAGAGACCGACTGATCCAAGTTCAGAACATCTATTATTACAGTACAAACGGAAAGTCTGATACGGCCGTCCCCGCCAACACATGATCTCAAGTTCAGACTAAACAAAAAAAAAACTGATTAATTTGCGGTGCAAGATTAGACGACAGACATGAACAAGATCCAGTTCGTGGCTGTGGACGTGGCCGAGGAAGCGCAAGGCTTCATCTTCACAGTGGAGGGGTTGGGAGGATTTATATACGGTGTTGAAATGCAAAGTGCTTGTCATGCTTCGAGCCTAAGAAGAAGATGGCATCCAAGGCGGACGCTTCAGGCCTATGAATGGTTGCACCCCTCAGAAGAATCCCGTAGAATCGTGGAGTATGCTCCTGACACTGCTACGAACAAAGAGGAAACCCATGTGTTAGGCATTTGTTTAAACTGCTAGCATAAGCAAGGTTGATTGGCAGCAATGCCAGAACACACACACAATCATCAGCCAGCCATAAGCGAGAACATAATACTACTATTTATTTAATGTTTAGATGGGCATTTGTAGTAAATTACGGACAAAATGGGAACTTCACTTAACAAATGCAAAAACTCACCTCACCGAGTGGAATGAGCCATCATCCGTGTCCCCAAAACAAGAACAATCATCTGACATAACAGCAGAGAGTGAACCCGCAGAAACTTCTGCCATGGCCAAAATTGCAGAGGCATTCAAATTCCGTGAGCTAGCGACAGCCACCAAGAACTTCCCTGCCTTCTGGTTCTGGGAGATGGTGGCTGGACAGGGTCGACAAGGGCCACCGTGAAAATGGCCGGGTACATACAATAGCGCCTTGATGATAAACATTCTTCAGATGCAGTCTTGCTGGCTTGCAACAAATTGCTCACTGCTTCAATTAATATTTTTGATTCACAGCTTGTGGCCGTGAAGCAACTAGACCTTAACTGACATCAAGGCTACAGAGTTCCCAGTCAAGATCTTCATGATCAGCCTCTTGTGCCATCCAAACTTGGTGAGCTTAGCAGGATACCGCGCAGAGGATCAAAGCCTACTGGTGTAGCATTTACGATGCGAGTACAAGAAATTACAAGTTGAACTGAAGTCGTTGTAGGGAACAATTCTGATCAAATACCACTCAGCTGCATATCAGATGAAGATAGCCCACAGAACTGCTAGGGGGATTAAACACTGCCATGAGAAGATGAACTAGCTGGTCATCTACCGAGGTTTCAAGTCCCCCAACATCCTTGATGAGAAATACAACCATATACTCCCAGGCTTTGGGCTCGCAAAGCTCGGCCCGGTTTGGGAGAAGAGAAGACATAGTACATCTCAACTCGACTGATGGGCATATGTGGGTACTGCGCTCCAAAAACATACTCCCCTATAAAGAATGCTTTGTTAGATTTTATTTGAAAATATGCCTGGACAATATTTCTTTCCGACTGCTAAGCTAAATTCATGTTTGATCAACAGACAAAGCCAGGAGGAGGTACCATGAGTTAGTTGGCCCTCTTCTTAGACATGAATACCCAGAGGGAGATTCAAGACGGGCTATGGGCGTGCAGTAATGTGCCTACAGGAGGAAGCCTCTATTCCGCCATACATGAATGATGTCGTTGTCCCAATGGGATTCCTCGCAGAGGTGCCTGCTGGCTGTAAAGAGAAACCTAGTGCTGCAGAGGGTCAACAAGGTGTAGTCGAGGCCATCGCCAGCAGAAATGGGCAAAGCCACCGAGACTATATCCATCACCAGGAAGAAGAGAAGCTCAAGTTCAAGGAAAGACAACTCGCTCTCAGTGCATTATAGCCCCATCTGAAAAAAAAACACTGTAGAAAAAGACAACGCTACCTATTCACAAAGATTATTAGGTTCCCCTGACATATAACTTCCCAATTTTGTGTTGCATTAGAGCTGAATTGTCATATAGAAACTAGAAACTGCAAATCACATTCCTGTCTTGTAAAGGTGGGAGGGGGTATTATAGCCTGTGCTGAATCCAAAAGGTTGTAAAAACTAGTATGACCGATGCTTATACACGTTGCACAAAGATGTTACTATGTCAGGGATCCACGCTACTTACAAAAAATATGGGAGGAGCACTAACTTTGTTTTGCATAAAAAAAACGAATAGTGAATCAAATGCGATTATGTATCAAGTCATAGTATAATAGCAACAAGCTTACAGATACAGAATAGAGCCGCCTAGTAAGTAAAAGAATATTGATGTTTATTTGCAAGTGTGTTGGACATATACAAAAGAACGAGAAGGCTTGGATAGGATATCGTTAAACAATGAAACCCAGGGACATTTCGGTAATGTTTTAGATCCTACTCGGTACTCACCTCCTCTAGTTAGAAATATGCAACCGGCACCTGACTGCCAAAAGAATAGTTTCAGTCCTCTTTGAAGACCTAATTATCATTCTTCGTATCTCATGCATCTTTCAGGAAAAGACCAGTTGGGTACTTATTTATGTATCCATTGCCACCAAGACAATGGGTTGCCTGCCATAAGGGAAGGTTTAAGATTAATTAGTGGACCAAAAAAAAGTTAATGCATACTGCAACTCACTATGTCTAAAGAAGTTACAAATAGTAAATCATTTTAGACTGCTTGGATGACGCAAGTGCATAATGTAGCAAGAAGTTATCCCAAGGAAGATAAAATGAGTGCTTGGATGACACAAGTGCATAATGTAACAAGAAATTTGCCCAGGGAAGATAAAATAAGAGTGCTTGGATGACACAAATGCAAAATTTGACAAGTCAACTGTTATCTGTCCAAAATATGGGCGACATTCTATGGTACTTGATCGAATTCTAAATAAATATAATTAATAAAAAGGAATAACATATGCGACAAATTCATATGGAATGAATTGTAGGTCCTTATATCAAGTGCAACTTTAGTTGTGCTATCAGCAGAGAAGAAAATGTGAAAATCCCTGGCCACACTGCTCCCTCTAGCGAACATAAGGAAGAACAACATCAGGGCATGCCTGCAAGAGATCTTTCCAGATTAAGATCATACGTCATAACATAAATATCTGCACCAAGAAAATGTATTGAAAATGTTTAATGTTGGTATCTTGTTCAGGAATTCATTTTTTAATTGGGGGTTCAGTAAGTCCTTTAGGGTGATGTATGACGGTATCTAGTTCAGGAACTCATACAGTTTTTCTGGTGTATAATGACACATGCATCTAACTATAAACATGAAGACCTCAAAACAGCAACCGGAGAATAAAAAAGAAAAGGCCCTGGGGTACTAACACCCCTGGCACATTCTTAAAAGGAAGAGAGGATGCAAACCTTGAGCATGGAAATGGCATGCAGATTAGGGGCGATGTCCATAGGATGCATGCCCAGCAGACGCATGCATCGGGCCAAAACGCTATGGTGGCACCAACACACAGCTCAATCTTGTGAGTGCATGGAAGAGAACTCATGTCGACATCATTGAGAGGGAGCTCCAAACCATGCTAATGTTTATCTGCCTAGTCCGGTGCATCAACTGAGTCCATTGAAAAATTGGTAATTTACAGGGAGCAAACTGATTTGTTGCCGATATTTCCCTTTAATTGAAAAGAGACACATCAACAACGAAGTAGTTGAAGCTTCAAGTGAGATGCTCTTGCCATCAACTTTAGACATATAATTTCCAGCCTTGACAATGTCACCGTTTTCCAATAATATTCTGATGATATTATTTATAAGACGAGAGTCTGGAACACAACCACTCTTCTCCATTAATGAGAACATATTTTCAGCTTCTTCCACTAATCCTTCTTTTAGAAGATTTCCTATCATTACGCTGTAGGTAGAAGCATTAGGTACCATCCCACAGGCTGATATTGAAGCAAACAAACCGTTAGCTTCTTCTCTTCTCCGAACCTTGAACATGGCATTGATCATGGTATTGAGTATTTTAATATCAAACTTCACATTCATTCCTCCTAATTTCTGAAACAGGGTGATCGCTTCGTCAGAAAAATTATTCCTACAAAGTCCTCCAAGGATTATACTGTAAGTGGAAATGCTCACTGTTATTCCGCTTTCGATCATCTCATGGAACATTTTCTTTGCAGCAAATGTTCTCCCAGCACGGAATAACCCATCCAGTATGATGTTATACGTAATTGTTGTCGGTTTAGGTTTCTTATGCAACATTTCTCTGAATAGAATCAACGCATCATCAATCCTTCCACATCTACAATAGCCATCAGCAAGTGTATTATATGTAAAAACATCAGCCTCAATGCCAGCTGATACCATGGAATCAAGTACTCCAAATGCTTTCTCCATCTCACCGACTAAGCAATATCCATCAATCAGCGTATTAAACGTAATGATGTTAGGTTTCCCACCTATGTCTGTAACCAAGTTGAAGATATCATGTGCATCCATAACCCTTCCTTCTTTGCATAGACTGTCCATTATAGAACTGAAGAATGCAATGTTTGGACAAGGAATACCTTTGTTCGTCATTTCATAAACCAACTCCTTCGCTTTCCTCAAATCACCATGTGTAGAGAAACCCTGAATTAGGGAGTGATAAACAACTGTGTTCGGTTGTACTCCCTTACCAATCATCTGACTGAAGTTATACATAGCATCAGCCAGCCTACCCATTCTGCAAAGTGCAGATATTAGAGTTGAATAGGTCCATACATCTGGACACACTCCTTGTCCCTGCATTCCAGTAAATATGCCCATAGCTTCATCCATCATTCCATGTTTAGCATGTGCATCAATTAAAATGTTGAAAACCTGTCGATCGGGTACAATACCTTTGGTTGCCATTGAATTAAAGAGATTAATCATATCAGCAAAGCATCCTTCAGTTGCATACCCATGGAGCAGAACATGATACGTGACCAAATCAGGCTTGTGGCCCTTGGCAGTCATGGAATCAAAAAATTCGGCAGCTTCTTTGGTTCTTCCATGCTTACAGAGAGAGGCCATGAACGAGGTCCAAGTAACAATATCTGGTATGAGACCCTGTCTTGCCATTTCTCTGAACATTTTACCCGCTTCTTTCCACTGGCCCAGAGTGGAATACCCATGGATCATGACATTATATGTCACATTGTTCGGCCGAACACCTTTATCAATCATCTGCCGGAGGAACAACTCTGCTTTGTCCATAGCTCTGGCCTTGCACAGCGCATCAATAGTCAAGCTATATGTCACCACATTAGGCACAACCCCTTGCTGGACCATTTCATGGAATAGATTGCATGCCTTGCTTACTTCACCTTCCTTAAAGAAGCCGTCAATGACCGTGTTATATGTCACAACATTGGGGGAGTAGACACCTCGTTCTTTCTCCCACATCTGGAGCAGGTCGAGTGCACGCTGGCTCCTGCTATCATCGCATAAGCTCTTCAGAACAATGGAGTATGAGAAGGCATCAGCCACGCACCCGAGCTCGGACATCCGATGTAGCAGGATGTTCACAGCCTCATCTGTCCGTTTGGCGCCGCAGAGGCACTTGAGGACAGTGCTGACGACCACCACATTTGTCTTCAGGCCCATCCTGAGGACACGCCCGAATAAGGCAAGCCCAAGTTCCGGCCGACGCGTGCGGCAGCAGCAGTTCATGAGGATGCCGTAGGTGAAGATTGTGGACGACACCACCCGGGAGCCAGCCTCTTCTCGGCGGGTGCGGTTGAAAAGGGCGAGGGCGAGGGCGGGGCCGTCTCTGCAGCCGCCGGTGTCCGGCGCACGGGAGAGGGCCGTAAGGAAGCCGTTCAGGGAGCGCGCGGGGACCGGAGTGGCCTGCCGTAGCAATTCGTCGAACAGGTGGTGTGCGTCTTCCGGGCTGAGCGTCCCAGCGCTGACACGCTCTGTGGCAGCGGCAAAGGCGGCATGGGGAGACCATGAGCGTGACGGCGGCGAGGTGGAGGTGGAGGAGGAGCGGAAGCGGAGGAGACGGAGGTGGGGCACCGGCGCGGTGGAGGTGGAGTGGCGGAGGCGGGGCATCGGCTGGGTGGAGGTGGAGGATGCAAGTGTTCAGTTCAGTAAGACAGTGACGGTTCATTCATCAGTTAATCAACGGCAAGCTCGCTCCTCAACTCCTCGTCGCTCGACGGCCAAGATCACCGTCGCTCCACGGCGGAGGTGGTTACCGTAGCTTTACTACTCAAGTGTCATCTTTTACCTTAGTTATTAGTTAAATTGCTGGAGTTTAAAAATTGGTTGTCAAGTTGCAGCTTTTTATTAAGGGTATCCAAAGCTCGCCCGCAAATTTGTTCCGGCATCCGTCCGAACACTGATGCGGAAGTCGGGTCATCCAAAGCTAGGCGTATATGTCCGATTACATTTTAAATGAATTTTAAAAAAATTGAACATTTTTAATGCAAACTCAAACAAAGCGGGTGATATTCAGGTTTTTACATAAAACCGAATGATCTTCATCTAAACCGGAGCAAATTCATTACACTCACACATAAAATGACCATTGGCGCTCTCCGCGGCCCTTCGCTCCGACGACATGTCTTCTCCATGTCCGGCAGCCCGCTTGTCGTACTAGCGAGGACCCCGGAGGAATGTGGTTCACCGAGAGGGGAAGAACAGCATTTGTCTTCTCTTTGTTCGACGGCGTCGGATCCGACTGGTTTTTGTGTGCGAGGGAGGGGGAGGGACGACGGGGGCCTACGAGCGGGCAAGGCACCGGTTGTGGATGCCGGTGACGTGTCGGCGGTGGCCTTTCCGCAAGTTCGACCAAGTCCCTATATCTCATGTACAGGTTTCCATATCAATTGTGGTAGGAACTTTTGGAACTACTTTCAATATTTCTTTTCCACTCACTTTTTTGCAGAAAACATTTTCTTCTAAGTTTACCACAAGTTTGACCTGATTGCGAAGAATCTATAATCCCGTCGAGTTGTACTGTCCTCCCACTCACCATTTTGCAGAAGACATTTTCTTCAAAATTTACCACTCTGTAGCAAAACACTTCGCCTCGGCGTAGTAATAAAGGAATACCTAACTATTTGGCAATACATAAGATACCCCCACAAATCACTCCTAAGAGAACCTCGAGACAACACGCAGAATCGTCATCACTTCTTCCCTAAAAGTGTCATCGTCATCCTTAAACCCTGAGCAAACGACTCCGACTTCATCATAGGGATCGTCAACCCAACCCACAACACCGCAGAGGTCGTGTGAAGACGTACTAAGATCCGCACCAGAACTCATCCTATAACCCCTGAGCAACATGGACCGGTCCAGGTGGTCCTTTGTAAAGTCTTTGGGCTACAACAATGGGCTCCCACTTGCATATGACTAGCTTCAGCACCCACGTCCTCCGCTCTACTCACAATGCTAATTGGAGGCAGCGGGTACCGAGTGCCACGCTAGGGAATTCAGAGAGTACACAGAGGCAATGAAGCAGCATTGATAACAAGTAACACAACCAAAATCACTGGGTGTGACACTGCCATCTCCTGAAGCTGTAAAACACACTTGAAACAACGGTGGTTTGCGGCCAAGCCAAGCTGTTTTATTATCCAAACTATATACATCCATAAGTTCCTTACGGTGATACATTGTGACTGACTTCTTACACCGAAGTAACCGTTCCGAAGTAGAGCGGGTAGTCTGGAGTGGAAGGGACATAAGACAACGGTCGTTCTCATCTCATGTCCCAACTCCTCAGAGACAGGTTTTGGTTAATAGAGGAGCCTCAGCCACTGCGTCTTCAACCCCAAGTGAGGATGCAGCTCAAGAAGCCGAGTTCTACTTCAGACATAATGCCCAGCTCAGGGACTTGGACATTGCATGCAGCGACTCGGATCTCCGTGATTCATGTATGCCACATGCTTCCAGCTCGGATAGAGGAGAAAAACCCTCCAAAAGTCGCAGCAGAAGATGGAAATTTTACCTGCCTCGATGCTTATATGCTCTAGCTTGAGCGGATCGTACATCAAACGAAATGTCTTCATCTCACCTAACCAACCCTGAAATTATTTGGAGAAATTAGTTGCCAAGTAGTTGGACAGAGAAGAATAATGCCAGGCAAATATAGAGATTTATTAAGCGTGGTTTGGTGGGAAATGATAAGGAAACCCCAGCAGTCTCGTAAAGGAAAGTTTCACCAATATGCATTGCGCACATATAATATTGAGATGGCACCATAACTGGACTACCATAATCATCTTAATGTATTACTCCCTCCGTCCCAAAANNNNTGTCGCACATTTAACACTAAATCAGTACAAATTTTATACTAGAGCAACGACACTTATTTTGGGACGGAGGAAGTATATTATATATATATAAAAGTACAGCTTTTAAGTTGTTGTATAATTGTCGGTTCGCAATTTGTCATATAAGGAAATCTGATTGTCCCAACCACCATTTCGATGTACTCCCTCCGTTCCTAAATATAAGTCTTTTTATAGATTCCACTACGGACTACATACGAAGCAAAATGAGTGAATCCACACTCTAAAGTATGTCTATATACATCCATATGTAGTCCGTAGTGGAATCTCTAAAGAGACTTATATTTAGGAATGGAGGGAGTGCTATATTATATATAAGCGAGGTACAACTTTTACGCTGATGTGTAATTGTCGGTTCGTAATTTGTCATATAGGGAAATCTGATTGCCCCAACCACCATATCAGATCCCACTGACTAAATTGCAGACAGGTAGATTATCAGTCATGATTAGCACAAGAGAACAAATACCTTGACTTCTGTAAAGCCAAATCCTTCCTCCTGCCTTCTTGAGTAACCGCAGTTCTCCCGACAGAAGAAATATTTGGCTCAGCTAACGGGTTGGTGACAAATCCACCCTGAACCCCAAACTTCTGCCTTTCCCACTTGTAAGAAGTTCTGCTCCCTTCCGAGCTGTTTGGAACACTGGAGGCAGAAAATCTGGAGGAGTTTCTACCACCATCATGCCTTCTCCAGAATTTTGGGCTCAGAATGCAACAGGTGTTCACACGCGGTTCACTGCTTGACATCCTTTCTGAAGAAACGGCCAAGTCACGTGATATCTCATCCAATACCATCTCTAGACCATGGACCCTTGTCTCCAAAGAGTTCATGCCATTCTCAGATTTCCCCATAAATTTCTGATAAATAAAATGAATTACAGTGTCAGATAAGCTTCCAACACACATGTAATGTATCAGAAGCATGTCAGGTGAGTTACTGCTTATAAGGCCCATGGCTACTAATTACGTAGGAGTATAAAGACTTGCAATTTGACATATCAATTGATGGATGGCAGATGCAGATAAAATCAGCAAAATAAATAAATAAAATTGTACTTTTTGCAGGGTCAGATTCAAATTGATGATAACTGCAGATTAAGACATTGTCAGATAGCATAAGTCATGTTCCTGGCCAGGTTGCCTCTGTAACATGAAATTGTCAATGTCACAATTTGACTAGTGTCACGTATACATATTCAAGTCATTTATACTGAAAAATAATTGTACCCTCTTCACACCACCAACACAAATATTTCGATTGAATATCACAACTACAGCCACTTTAGGCCTAACTTGGCTTTCCTGAAGTTCATCACACTTGTAAAATAGCCAATGCCAAAGAGGACTTTTTTTTACTTATTAATTTCTGCAGACATTTTTCATGGCTACAAAACCTATAACCCTTGCAGAGAATGCCATATTGCCATGCGTAAAGTTCTGGAGTTTTTCAAAGGCCCAAAGATCCAGCTTACTGACCAGCCACTACCCACTTTTTAACAGCAACTGTACATTCTTGCTAATAAATATGAGCCGACCAAACCCTAAGAACATGCTAAACCTGCTTCAACAGCTAGTACTAGCTGTTTTTTTGCCCTTAACATGAAATTTTATGGTCCTAGTTGAATAGAATTGTAAATTATAATGTCGAACACAAAAAAAAATACCTGGAGAAGATCAAGCAAACCACTCTGCTGTTTTTCAATCTGAAGCAGCTGTGTCCTGATCTCTGACAAGCCCTCATCTTTGAGACCTAACTGAGACCTCTCTGAACCACCTTCAACCTCAGAAATCTCCTCCAAGTTACCACCACATTCATACGGAACAACTCGCGAACCAGCCTTCGCTCCAGGCAACTTGGTTGCCCTCTCTTCATTGCCCTGGAAGAGCGCCCTCCTTGTTTCCAGCCTAGATCTCAGATTGCCTCCTTTCAGAAGCTTCTCCTCCGTCACCTCTTTGATCGGGGTAGCATCAGGTGCAATTGCAGTGTCGGCCTTGTAGTCGCCGTTCTTTGCCTGTCCTACGTTGCGGTTTGAAGGCGGTGAGAGCCTCTTGTTTCTGATGGATGAGGGGCTGTTCTTTCTTGTGACACCGGGAGACACATCAGGAGGAGGCGACCTGCTCGTAGGCAATCTATTCTTCCTCGTCGCCGACTGAACAGAGTTTGAGCCCAAGGAAGCAGCTGGATATCTCCCATCACTTACACTCCCTGCTTGATCACAAGATGATTTGTGTCAAAAAAGAAAGAAACAGCAGATCCCCAACAGTTCAGAGTTTTACTGGGAAATCAAATACAGTTAGTACAAACATGATTTTCCTCTTCATAAAAAAATCCTCAATAATATGTCTCTTTTCTACTATAGCAGTATATAAACGATTACTTGCGCCAACCGTAAATTTATCAGATCTGCACAAGTAGCAGCCAAAACTTGACATGTTCCACGTTCGGTGCATCACCTGCCAGAGAAGATCTTCGTTGTGAAAGTGACGCCGGCGCCGTACATGAGGATAATTCTTCCTCTTCGACGTCTGGTATCTCTTTCCACGCCTCGATCATCCTGCTCATCGACTCCCGCACAATCTTGACCTACATTGACGAAAAACACCGGAAATCTAAGCGTGGAACCACAGATCCAGAAAAATATGCCACACCACGCAGATCCAACCAAACACAAGACCAACCTTGTCGAACCTCCTGGCCTCGAAATAGGCGAGGCAGGAGGATTTGTAGGTCATGAGAAGATCCTTGTACTCCAGGGCAAATGCGGCAAGCGCCTCGGCCGCGGCCTTCCTCGCCGCCCAGTCGTCGCTGGCGATTGCCTCGCGGAGGCACGGGATGGATGCGGTCACTTCGGCGGCGCCGGCCACGGCCGCGGAGGCGCCGATGAGGGTGATGAGGGCGGGCTTGGCCTTGAAGGCATTGCTGCGGAGGAGCTTCAGGAGGCGGGGTTGGAGCTTGTGGAGGTAGGAGGCGAGGTCGGCGGTGAGCGGGGAGGCCTCGACGGCGGCGACCGTGGCGAGCGCGGCCGCGAGCTGCGCGCACTGGTCCTGCTCGTGGAGCACGGCGTCGGCGAGCGGGCCGAGCGCCGCGGGGGCCGAGGCCGAGGGGGGCGCGGCGGCGCCGGCGA
>CBMN010039373.1:0-16441 GCA_000582825.1 Hordeum pubiflorum
TAAAGCGCCTATTCATCCCCCCCCCTCTAGGCGACATCCACGTCCTTTCAAAGAGTGTAGCTGAAACATGTAATACTCTCTTCGCTCCTAAATACAAGTCTTTTTAGATATTTCAATACGAACTACATACAGATGTATATAGACATATGTTAGAGTATAGATTCACCCATTTTGCTCTGTATGTAGTGCATATAGAAATCTCTAAAAGGACTTGTATTTAGGAAAGGAGGAAGTACAATTTAAAAGTGCACTTGAAACAAATGTAGTTCAAACCCCGAATGCAATAAAAAATTACAGGATAAAAAGGTATAGTCCAAACACACAAAGCAGTTAAAAACGGCAGTTGAAACTCGTGATGCTACTGAAAATAATACAGTTAAAACGCATAAAAGAGGTAATTAAAGCACATGATGCGGGTTGGAAAAAATGTAGTAAAATTAACTGGAGTAGTATGTATGAGGTAAACATGCACTTGTGAGCTTTTCGCAATTTCGATTCTAAAAAGAAAGTTCTTGCTTAGGGCATCTCCAAGGCAGACCCGCAACGGTCCGGACCACGCGGTCCGGACAGCGGAAGCCATCCAACACGGTCCTGTATCAGTCCGCGGAACGGCACGGACGCAATTTCTCTCGCAAACCAGACAAACGTGGGGAGGTTTGCGGGAGTCCAGACCGCTACTTTGCCCGATTCTGATTGCCCTGGCCCACCAAAAAATCTTCCCTCCCCCGCGTGCTTCCCGCCCGCCGCCAGCTGCCCGCATGCATGCCGCTGTAGAGCGCGCCGCTCCACATCGAAGGCGTCTCAGGGTGGACGAGACCTCTTACTGCCTCTGCCATTGAAGCGACCCTCCGGCCGAGGGCACCATCCGTTGCAAGCCCAGCTGAACACGCATCCTCGCCGCATTGAAACGCCTCCATTAAACCCGCGTGAAAGCCAAGAAATCTACTCCGGCCACACGTCTTCATGAGCGAGCCGACAATTAACGCAACATCGGCCAAGCTCCTCTCGTCCGCCCTCTATTTAAATGAGGCCAGATGTCGGGCAAGAAACGCACCCCTCCGCCGCTCCCCCATCTCCTCCTTCACCATTTTCTCCACTCTTCCGATGGCTTCCGAAGAGCAGTTCTCCGGCATACAGGCCGGTTGGGTGGCCCGCCGAGCCTGCCGGATACGAGCACGAGCGAGGCAGCTCGTTTCTCCCCCTTCCTCGCCAAGCCCGATGGAGCCAGTTGTCGCCCCAAGCCGACGCGTGGTTCAGCAACTCGCCGTTCCAAGCCAGCTTGATGAGGAGTGGCGAGTTGCTCCACGCCGGCACGACAGGGAGCACGGCGTCAACTAAACCTGGGCATACACCGGGCCGGGCCGGGCTTCGGGACGGGCTTTAGAAAGCCCGAATCAAAAATCTCAGGCCCGAGCCCGGCCCGGCCAAAAAATGCAATATACAGGCCTGAGCCCGGCCCGAACGGACTAAAAAGGGGATTTTCGGGCCGGGCCGGGCCTCCGTGTAAAATGATGATTTTCGTAAGCCCAAGCCCAGCCCGAACTGTTGCCCGGGCTTGGAAACTAGGGCCGAACCTAAAGCCCGACCCGGCCCGGCCCGGGTTTTTCGGGCCGGGTCACCGGGCCGGGCTGCCCCGTGCCCAGGTTTAGTGGCAACCGCGCCTCTCGTGCAGGGTACCTTGCCATCCGCCGTTGACGCGCGCGTAGCCACGCCATGCAGGCAGAGAAAGAAGTCGGCTGCGCGGAGAGCGACGAGTCGGTGGCCAGCGCGTCCGCGCCCGCCGCCATCATCGAGGAGCAGTAGAACACGGGAGGCCGCCACCGCGTGGATCCCATGAAGGCCACCACCGGGGCAACGACGACATACACAACCAGTGTCTTGCCCGGTTCTTCTCTTGCAAGGACCTTTGTCGACCCCGCATGGGCTGCTCGGAAGCGGAGGTGCCCACTTCCCCTCCCGTTGAAGCATCAGTCGAGGGTTCCGCTCCGACGAGCGATGCAGAAGCAAGGTGTCCTTTGCGCCGAAGTATATGCCTTCGAGGCTCCCGACAGTTCGGTGAACGGGTTGCCGGACATGGGGAAGACAAAGGGATCCGTCGCGGCCGGCCATACACTAGTGTAGCGTATCTGGATAGCGAGAGTGGAGCTCCGCGCGACCGTACGTACACATAGTCTTAACTTTTTAGTTAAAATATGTTCAAAATGTAATGAAATCCGCCGTGTTGAATGAAATCCATCATGTTTGCATGAAATCCGGCCGTGTTTGCATGAATTTCGTCTGGTTGGCTCAAGTTGTTGTCAAAATGTATGCGGCTATGGTTGGATGTCGTCCTCCCGCATCCATGTCCGTGGACTGACCCTTAACAAGAATAAGCATTTAACTTCTATCAAAAAGAAAGTGGAATTTGGGTGGTGACACTGTAGGCGCACAGCTCAGCCAGAGGACAGTTGCTGTCCACGTACGTACGTTTCCTTTGCCATCAAATCCCCATGCATCCTGAGCACAGACAATGATCTTCAGTACTCCTAACTAGCGTCGTTTTCTGATCCAACGAGCCAATGGCAGGAAAACAATCTAGACAACGACTTTTAGCGCCAACAAGTGTCATTTTCTGATCCACCGAGCCAATGGCGGAGGAACAATCTTTTTGGCCGTTATCAGCAGCTTTGCCCTCCCAACACCATCCTCTCCGGCGATTCTTGGTAGTCCATTTCCAGAATCCCGGCCGGAGGGCCGGCGTTCGGTGGACCATTATCTCGGCGAGTCCCATCGGCCGGCGAATGCCGGAGCGAATGGGATCCTGCGCCACGTGAAGGGGGATGGGCGGATGGCTCATTGTCTGTTCCATCTCCGGTCAAGATTATCATGCCAGTGGTTAGGTCCATGGAAAGGTTCCTCCAGCCTGACGTTCGCTGCGTCCACGTAACTGGCCTCGTTGCCTTTCCTGCTCCACTCTTTCCCCAAAAGTGTCATGCATATCTAACGGTGGCACAGCTTCCATCTGATCCAGTACTGATCTGATCCGGCTTCCATTTGCAGATATGCTCCTTGTGCCATCAAAGCTACAGTGGTTCATGTGATCCATAGCCAACCAGTCGATAGACGAGAATAGCACCTGCATACAAGAGTGAACTTTTTATCATCAAATACAGTACTAATCATTTGGGCACATCCAAATAGCGTAAAAGATCGCAAAGGCACCAACAGGAATTAGTGGGCGAAGAGCGACATGCTTAGTGGAATGCGATTGGACACAGTCAAGAAACAGAATCATCTGTTGCTCAAAACAGAAACTACAACGTGTTTGCCTCTGCCAATGTCTCGTTTAGACAGCACTAAGTACTCCTGCCTCGATTAATTTTGAAATTAGTCACTAGTAGTAGACTAGTAGTCATCATCAAGATTACCTTTCAGGCGTTACTCCAGTTCAGTTTCAGGAGTAGTGTTTATTTGCTCCAGAAGACATGAAAGGCATGATAAGAGCTTTCACTCCAATTTCTGGAACCCCTGCCTCAATTAATGTGAAAACTTGAGAAATCACAGAGGATTCTCCAGTTCAGCTGAAGAGGCCTGCGCTCTGCAAGTGGGAATACGCTATCAGATTACATAAGCCTACGGCACAGATTACATCAATAATATGGGATTCTGTGGACCCCTATTACTAGTAGTCAATAACAAATGCAGTAGACCTTATCTCTCTCTTGCTTTCCGTCTTCTCTTTATCTAAAGCCCATCAGCTCCGCAGGCATATTCCTGTTATGATAGAAAGATTAGGACACTGTATTTCACAGATCACAATATCAGAAAGTTGTAAGGACAGATTGGACCGTCATCTCAAAGAGAAAATGCATCTTTGCGGGTGTACATTGGAAGCTGCATTAAGACCATACCCTCACTCCTTAGAGATCATATTCTGTTTGGCAAGCCGGGCAGGATGTACGGAGTACGACGAACTTCGTGGAAATTTCACTAGCAGCACATGCGTGTTATACATCGCAATCAATGGCCCTTGAATGAATCTTTGAATTTCGCGTGGAAGCTTGTATCCTGACGATAGTCACCCAAGGAGCTTTCGGTTTATTGGTATATAAAAATTAGCTAAGTGACAGAATGTCCCTGTGGGTTGCAGCCAACCTAAAATTTCTCAGAGCACATAGCATGATATGAAGAATGGCAATATTATACAATCATAGCAGCAGGGAATGACTAATTTTCAAGACCAAAAAACAACAGAATGTATAGGTATCTATTGGATAGATAAGCAAAAATGTATTTGAATTTCAGTTTTTATGACACTGTAAGTCCAGAACAGATATAGTTACTGTTCAAACTTTGTATGTTGGCTTTTCGAAAAGGAAAATGGCTGTGCTGAAATTGTCATTTCAAACTCAACTGCAGGACCTTAGTCACATTATGCCTGTTTGAGCATTTAGTCCCATGGGCTAGATCTTGATTAAAAGAATAACAAACAATCATATCAGAGAATATATGAAAACAAAAAATAAAGTCAATCTGCCACCTCATCATCCTCTAAACTACCACTCTATTTTTTTAAGGATGAACTAGGCTTGGTTCTGTATTCCAGATGTCGGGATGCATTGAAATAAACCACACACCTGTACCACTAATTTGCTTCAAAAGCCTCTACTCGATAAAAGCACTATCAAGCGACAAATTATTAAATTGGAAGATGGCAATGAACAGGTGTCAACAGAAGTTCCGCAACCACTTTATATCATTGTGGTATATTAATATTCCCAACCAATCATGGTCGAAAACCCGCTTTTGCCATTCATATTAATTAGTAGATCATGGCTGCAAATACCATTAAAATAAAATCATTTCTAGTATGTATGCTCTAACTTGTATACAGCAACGAAATATGGCACTGGCAAGTACTGGGCCTGTTGATGCTTACTTATCCCATTTGCCTAGAACTATTATCGAGGAAGAGGGAAGGAACTTTCTTGTTGAGCCTGAAGAACATTAGTTGCCAATCTGAAAGACAAGTCAAAAAGGCAATCAACTTTTCACTAAGAACGTATAATGTCTACGGTTCCAGATATAGGGAATAAGTAAGCGTGGCCATCAGATTTTATTCCATCGATGTGGAATTGCATTGGACACTCCTTCAATTAGTGTAGGCTTAGAGAGTGGACAGGCCTAAATATTTCCAGTGATGGTGACCAATATCATACTCTACCTTAAAGTTAGATTCCAAGGCGTCTGGAGCTCATAACTCCTGATATCATGAATGCCTTCAGCACTTTGATTGTTAGTATATATAGGGCATGCACCTGCACTCATCAGTTCACCCAAGTTCACATCTCAAACTAAGTTAGCTTGTCCAGAGCCCAACCCATTCTTACTCAACCCCCGAAGATTGTTAATCTTCACTAACCATGTCAAGGGAGGCACTTGCCATAGGACATGTTGTTGGGGATATTTTGGACCCATTTGTCAAAGCAGCATCACTCAAGGTTATCTACAACGGCAAGGAACTAACCAATGGTTCTGAGCTCAAGCCGTCACAAGTAGCAACTGAACCAAGGATTGATATTGCTGGGCGCGACATGAGGAACCTTTACACTCTGGTAAGTCCATAGCTACATCATTACTACAATGAAAAATATTAAGTTTGAGGAGGCATATTTGGGTTCTAGCCAAAAGAAAAAAACTTGTGCTTAATTGCACAGGCATCAACATCACAAGTCAAACTCGGCTTTACTATTTGTCTTCTAGAAAGTAGTACACAATCTCCCATCCATAACATGAGCTTTTCAAGTCCGCACACTTCAGTTGTTACCTGTACGTATATAACACTGAGAGCAAAGAATCTCAACATTCCGTAATTTGTACAATCTCATCCATACAGATTGAAAAGAACTTTGCACTTACATTTCTTTATTTCATGTGAATACTATATAGATACTATTCTACTTACTTTTATAGGGTCTGCACATATACCTGCATCCTTTCATTCGGTGATGACAGGGAATCAAAATTATGCACGTCATCGATGAAGTACAAGAATATTAATCATCATGACTAGATGCGGCAATAAATGCTTACAATTATGAATCTACACATTTTGCTTACGTCATGAAGGTGCTCTAGTAGGGATACTACCGTGAAACTTACAAAGTAATAGCCTTGCAGTTATTTAACTTTGCCTTCTTTTTAGAATTCAATTAAAATTTAACAGAAAAGCATCAAGTTAATGGATATCTTTGTAGTGGATATTTTCTTAATACTGTTCTAGAAGGCGACCGTCTAGCCCACCTGCAGTAGGGCCCCTCCCACCTAGCCCTCCTAGCCAAAATATACCACCTAGACTCGCCTAATTGGCAATTATGTGCTAGGAACTGATCTGCCTCCCGACTAGCATCCAGTGTCTTGCTGGGCCCAGCTTCTTAATTACAAGGCAAAAGTGCATTTCAGGATGTGTATATCGATTTGTCTGCACAAATATCACATTTTGCTTCCATCGTAACTAGTATGTTCCTAATATAAGAACATTATTCTCCCTAAAATAACAACCTAACTTGATATTAGGTGATGGTGGATCCTGACTCGCCAAGTCCAAGCAACCCAACAAAAAGAGAATATCTGCATTGGTAAGACCTGGAACATGTCGTAACTAGTACTCCCTCCGTAAAATAATATAAGAGCATTTAGAACACTACTTTAGTAATCTAAACACTCTTATATTAGTTTACAGAGGGAGTACAAGTTACTCAGCCAAATTACTTTTCTATTTTTTACATTGTAACACCTCCAGAGTTAAAAGTGATGCTTATGGTTATATACATGCCACAGGTTGGTGACAGACATCCCAGAATCAACAAATGCCAGTTATGGTGGGTACTTCATATTCTCTTTCTTACTAATTTGAATGTCTTAATGAGTTGAGTAGTTATCTAAGATTCTAAAATAAATGTATAGTGAGCTGATTCAGAAGTACTGATGAAATTAACATGTAGCTTGTTTTATTCAAACAAAATATATTATCTGTGATTACTTAGGGGAGAATAACTGGAGATGACAACTACAGTAAGTGCTTAGGGTGCAAAATTAACAGAAAAAGGCACATAAATAGCATACCTGGATAGTAAGCAGAGCATTGTCCTATCTTTCACATCAAATCATGGTAGAAAGTTCTTCGAATTTAAATACTAGAGTGACATCACTTTAACATGTTAGCATGCATTTTGTTACAGGAAATGAAGTTGTCAGTTATGAAAGCCCAAAACCAACTGCAGGAATACATCGCTTTGCTTTTATACTCTTCCGCCAATCCGTCCGGCAAACAATATATGCACCAGGATGGAGACCAAATTTCAATACAAGAGACTTCTCCGCACTTTATGGTCTTGGACCCCCTGTGGCAGCAGTGTTCTTCAATTGCCAAAGGGAGAACGGATGTGGAGGCAGGCGATACATTAGATAAATATGGAAGCATTATTACCCATCCTCTACAAGCAGGAGGTTTAACTAAAATGTGAGAAGATAAACAAGGTCCACATTGCAAAGCAATAGTAAATGCTGGACTGTTTCATGTATCTTAGTTAAAAATTTACATTGCCATGTATGCAAGTACTAAAGAGGGTGCTTTCAGAAGGAATTTAACTAGTGTCATGCAAGTACTAAACAGGGTGCTTTTGGAGTGAATTTAACTTACAATCTCACCTTGAACAACACTTTATCTTCTTCTTTAATGAGGAATGTATAATTATGACATGTCCAACAACTGTCCCTGTCATGTTAAAAAGCAGATGCCCTTCATCAACTAACAAATTGAGTGAAAGATAGCAGAACAAAGAAATAATGACGTCTCATAGTCCTTCAGAACACTTCACCTCCTAGGCTTCAGGATAACTTCAGAGACTAATAACAGGCATGTTTACAAGGCCGGTATATTCTGCATAGCTCTTGGCGCAGTTATGTGCAGGGTAGAAACTCCACCAGTCTCAACTCAATCTGATGTAAAAGGCTCAGCAACTTTTTGCCTCGCCTTATATAAATTATAAAATGATTACAAATTAATCTGGGTCTGTGCCAGTGCCAGTGCCTTGTAAGGGTCAGACTCCAGGTTCCTCAAAAAAAAAGGGTCAGTCTCCATTCCTCCATCCCGGAGTTCTGATGCTGAAATTCAACATCAATCATGTTCAAGAACTAAAGAGGGGCAGGATACTGCAAGAGGCACCCACCAATTGCTGAATATCACAATTAATCATGTCTAGCTAATTTTGTACTCCACTTGGCTGTTCAGATTTAATGCCAGGAAAACTGCATAAGCACGAAAACAACAAACAATGAAATATAAACATGCAGTAACCATTCCAAGGTTAGACTTGATCACCATTCACCCAAAGAAATAGGTGTAGCCAGATGGTGCTTGCAGTATGCAATAACTACCTAAAGTTCATATCCAGCCCCTGGGACCAACTGAATCAGTAGATATTTTCTGATGCATAAGATTAAATCACCAATGAAAACTGGGAATCTGCCTGAAGAATTACAGTGCATCCAAATGTACTTCCTTCATTACCAGGAAAAGCATTGCACATATCGCATCCATATCCTGATGGTTGGTCTGTCCAACTACAAATTCACTGGTCTTACCATTCACCTCAATCAAACTGGATCCTGGCTCCTTCCGCAAGCCTTTTTCACTCAACAGCCCTCTCACCCTCTTTACATCAGTCCATCTATCATTCAGTGCATATACATTTGAGAGGAGTACATAAACCCCACCCCCAGAGGACTCCAGCTCATGGACATGCCTAAGAATCTGCTGTGAAAACTCTACTCGCCCATGAGCTTGGCATGCACTCAGCAGGGCTCCCCACGTGGACACAGCAGGAGTCATAGGCATGACCTTAATTAAACCATATGCTTCCTGGATGAGCCCAGCTCTGCCAAGAAGATCAACCATGCAACCGTAATGCTCTTCCCATGGCGAGAGCTTGTACGAGTTTTTCATCAAATTAAACAACGCGAGGCCTTGTTGCACCAAACCTGTGTGGCAGCAAGCACCAAGGACGATTATAAAGGTGACTTCATTGGGGGGCAAACCTGAAGCCACCATCCTGTCAAAGTACACAAGAGCTTCCCTACCATGACCATGCAATGCGAACCCATTGATCAACGCATTCCAAGATGATACATTCTTGACGCGCATCTTATGGAAGATTGAAAGAGAAGTTTGCAAGCACCCGCACTTTGCGTACATATCAACCAATGACGTCCCCACATGCACATCCCACTCGATGCCTTTACGCTCTATATATTCATGCACCCACCTCCCAGACTCCAGCGTGCCTAAGCTCGCACAAGCTGAGAGGACGGTGGAGAGAACAACCTTATCTGGCTTCACCCCTGATGCCTGCATCCCATTGAACAGCTCCAATGCCTCGCCCGGTAGCCTGCAGTGCACCAACCCACTTATCATGACCGTCCAAGAAACAATGTCCCTCACCAAGAGCCTGTCGAACACCCGCCTTGCAAGATCCAACTTCTCGCACTTGACATACATGTCCAACAATGCATTCCCAACGATGAGTTCCAGCTCCCTCTCCCTCTTAAGACACCGCCCGTGCACGGCCTTCCCAGCGCGCACGGCCCCCAGCCTCCCGCACGCGACCAGCGCGCTAGCCAACGTCCCCTCGTTCGGCGCGACGTCCATCTCGCCAAACACCGCGAGAGCCTCGGCGAACCTCCCTCCCCTGACGAACGCGGACACCAGGGCAGTCCAGGACACGACGTCCGGCCCCGCCATTTCGTCGAACACCCTCCTGGCGTCGCCGCACTCGCCGCACGCGCCGTAGAGCGTGACCAGCGCGTTGCGGACGGGGAGGCGCCCCAGGAACCCGCCCCTGGCCGCGACCGCGTGCGCCTGGCGGCCCTCGCGGAGGCCGCCGCCGAGCCGCGCGCACGCCTTGAGCGCGGCCGGGAGCGTGTACCCGTCGGGCCGCCCGGCGTCAGCGCCCGCCGCGAGGGCCGCGAACGCGCGGAACGCCGCGGAGGGGTCGCCGGAGAGGGTGAGGTGGGAGATGAGGGCGTTGAACGGGTGCGCGCAGAGCGGGCGCGGGCGGGGGCGGAGGCGGAGCAGCGCGCGGAGGGCGTCCGCGGGCGCGCGCGTCGCGGAGGCGAGGTGCCTGGCGAAATGCGCGAGGACGGCTGCGTCCGCGGCGAGGCCCGAGGTGAGGAGGAGGGCCTGGGCTGCGGCGACCGCGCGCGGGGGGAGAGGGGTCGGGGACGCGAGGATGGCGCGGAGGCTTGCCGGCATTGGAGCAGGAGGGAGGTTTCGGGGCTTTGCGATCGGGGCATGGGGTAGCCTCGTTTCGGAACGCCTTATTTTCAGATCGTTTTGGAACGTTTTTTTTTTCAGACCGTTACGGAACGCTTTCGTAAATAGAAATACTTCCCGTAAAATTACAGTGCTGTTGTGAACATCATGGTCAATTTGAACTGTTGAATTTGTTTCTCCATTCCGTTTTCGTAAGTTTTCATTTTTATTTCAGCCCTATCTTCTATCTAGATTAATAATAATGGAGTAACTCGAAAATACACCATTTCCAGAAAATGAAGCGAGGCCTATATTTGATGAGGCTAGGCCCTAGCAAAGCATCCGCCACCCATGGTTGCTGTTTCACAACATTCTTGCGGCTTCTTTGATTCAAAGCAACTTCATAGGATCGAAATCCTTAAAAAAAATCTATGTTCTGTCATTTGATTCATATGATTGGTTTTCTTTCTTCTAATGATTCATTTGTACTACATTTCATAGGAAATATATCATTCGCTTCAAAAAAAAAATCAATTCCTTTGTTTTTGCAGTGGCATCAAATACTCACCGGCATCCTATAGAATTCAAGTGGGCATGCCACTTCAATCCTTTATTTTATTTTTCTGTTCCTGCCTTTTGAAATTCCTGCTGATCAAAGAGGGCCATAGTTCGATGCATAGGTTACTATGCTCATGACATCCGACTCCGATTGTAGGACTTCATTATCTGTTGATAACTGGTTGTCTGGACAAGCAACTACAATGCTTGCACCCAAAAATGTACAGCAGATCAATTCTTCAGACGCGATCATGAAACTCTTGGCAAGGGATTTGCTAAGGGTAACATACATCTGCAACACAGCTCAAATTACCCAACTTTTGCACTCTTTTGCCATCTTTTCAAAACACAACCCCTCGGTAGCTCATTCAGTTTCGAGCTTCTCAGCACCAGAGTGATATGGCGGCACGGGATTCCTACGGACTCAAATAGCTTGCAGGAGCAGTTGGCCGTCATGGTGACTGCGTCCCAACGCACCTCCCTAACTTTGCCGGAGTCCTCATCACCGATGGCCATGGTTTTCACCCCCTCGGTTTGTGCAATGTCTTCGACAACGCAATGGTCTCTAGCAGCGACAACCTCTTCTTGGAACCACTCGAACACCTCATGTGTGAACACTAGGCTTCCATGCTTCTCCAATCCCCATGGTGTTATCAGTGGAAGCGTCGTGTAGGCGCTCGTGTGATCTGCATTCGATTCCTCTTGACGCTGACGCTCTAAGGCTGCTTCAAACCTAAGCCAAAACTCAACCAAAGATAGCTTCTGGTTGATGAAACAGTTGAAAAATGACTTTGCGCTCTTTGACCATGCATTGTTTCTGAGAATGCCAGACAGATGAATATCCGTAAAGTAGGCCGGAATCCATCTTTCACGGGTGGAATACCTTTCAGCCAACCACTGATTGCCCTCCAACCCAAAGTCGGAAATTATAGAATCCCATTTTGACTCAAACTCAAACACGGTTTCTGACCCCAAAACACATTCGTTCATCCTTGTCTGAAATAGAGGGTTGTTTCTAAGAGATGGTTCGACCTTCTCGGGCATTCTTCCCAACATCTCCAACATGCACAACCTATGTGTGGTGGCTGGTAGAACATTACTGATCGCAGCCTTCATCCTATCATCGTCCCTGGTTACAATAGTTCTAGGAGCAACTCCTCCCATTGCCCTTACGAAGGTCTGAAACAACCAAGCATACGACTCAATCTTCTCATCAGCTAGGAATGCAGCACCGAAAAAAACACTTTGCAGATGATGATTGGTGCCAGTAAATGGTGCAAAAATCACGCCGTGTTGATTCGTGGTGTTTGTAGAATCAAAACATAACATATCACTGAAATAAATGTAGTTTTCCCTGCTTGTGGCATCAGCCCAAAATACATGGACCAACATACCCCGGTCATCCACATCACAGTCAAAGAAAAATGCTGAATCCGCTTGCTGCTTTCTACATAGCTGGGCCACAAACATCTGAGCATCTTCATTCTTGATTTTACTACAAAGATCATGATGGTATTTCTGCAAGTCTCTCTCTGTGCATCCCACATTGTCAGACCTCCCCTCACTGACATGATCAGGCTTGTTTGCCTGGGAGGTGCCTGTGCTTGCTTTGCAGTGTGTGGATGCTGTTGGCTTCGCCTTTTCACTCAATTGACAATTCGATCTAATCAAGTGACACTTATCAGGCGGCACAAATCCATGATTGTGGTGCTCGATCCATGATGTAATTTTATACTTGTTATCACTGCACCGCTTCACAATAATACGAGCATCACACCCACATCTGGTTACCTTTCGTACCTTTCTCTTCCTAGAGGGATCATCAACGTCCATACATTTCTCGGACCTGAAACCTTCCCTTGAGCACATGAAGCGCTTCCATTGCACCACCTCTTTATTCAGCAACTTCCGCTGCCCAACACGTACTGAAAACCCACAGTGACGTGCATATGACTTGTAAAACTCCTCCACAGAACCAATGTCTTCAAATACCATCCCTAGTGATGGCTTCAATGCCTCATCACATTCAGGCGCGAATGAAGACTGCAACATCAGAAAGCCACTACGGTAAGTACCATGATGCATAACCTAGCAGTGTCAAAAGGAGAACATCAGGCAAGCCATTGTACTCACAGAGAGAGAGATACGTACCCTTAGTTTATTCTTTGTCTTCTCACTAACTCTTCGCTTTGATTTAGTCACTTTATCAGGTGAAACTAGTCCATGATTGTGGTGCTCGATCAATGATGATACTTTATATGTGTTACCACTGCACCACTTCACAACAATATGGGCATTACATCCACATCTAGTCACCTTCACATTTCGCTTCTTTCTCTCATTAGAGGGGTCTTTACCTTTGTCGGACCTGAAGCCTTCCCTTGAGCACATGAAGCGCTTGAATTGCACTACCTCCTTATTCAGCAACTTATGCTGCCCAACGCGCACCTTAAACCCGCAATGACGTGCATATGATTTGTAGAACTCCTCCGCGGAGCTGAGGCCTTCAAATGCCATCCCAATCGACGGCCTCAGCGCCTCATCGCACTCGGGTATAACCTTTTCCTTCTCGCTAGCTCCACGGTTTGATCTAATCAAATGAAGCTTATCAGGTGGCACAAAGCCATGATTGTGTTGCTCAATCATCGAGTGAATCTTGTAGGTGTTACCGCTACAGCGCTTGACGTAGATATGCGCATCGCAGCCACATCTGGTGACCTCCCTCTTGCGCTTCTTATTCGCGCCATAAACATTCCTTTTACCCTTCTCGGACCTGAACCCTTGGCTCGAGCACATGTAGCGCTTGCTCTCAATCACATTGTCCACCACCCTCTGCTGCCCGACACGGACCCCAAAACCCACGCGATGCACGAACGCCTTGTAGAACGCTTCCACGGCCTCCAGACCTTCGAATTCCATCCCCACAGCTGGCTTCCATTCGTCGACACACTCGGATGTCGAAGTCGAACACTGCAGCATATGAAAGGAAAAATTCACTACAGTTACAGTGAACAACCGGCTAACTCAGATAGAAAAAGGCATTCCTAAAGAAAATAGAAAAGGGCAGCAATTTCCTCATAGTAGTACTCACGGACTGAGGCATGCTTGTAGTATCTCTTTCCGGTGTACCAAGCCGGCCCTCATCCCACGGCAGCGGGGAGTTTATCCCAGCAAACGGCTGAGCTTCGACGATGTTTACGGATTCCATCGCTGGCTCGTCGCCTTGGAAAAATTCCCAATGTCAGCGAGAGTCAAGTTCCAACAAGCAAGCAAGAGCGAAAATGTATGCCCGGTGTACAGCAGCACCACCTGATGTGAGTACCTGCATCGGCAGGAAGAACGAGCGCGAGTTGTACGATCCAAGGCCCCCGTAGGACGTAGCCCTTGCGGGGACGGGAGACGGGAGGAGACGCGGAAGTCGAGCTTCTCTTCTTCTAGGGTTGGGCGGCGACTGGAGGACGGTCCGTCCGAGCGCCGGCGACGCCGCCGCGGAATGGAGGTCGATGGCGCGGGGCGCGGGCCCAGCCGTGCGGCGCAAGGGAGGTGGTGGCGACCACGGGGCGTGAGCGCGGCACGGCGCGGAGGGTCTCCGTCTAGGGCTCGTGTGACGCCGGCGGCCGGTGCGGGTGCGAGTTTCGCATCCGGGGCCGTGGTTTTTTGAAGGGACGGTGCTCCGATAGATAAATGTACAGGTGTAAATACAGTGGTAAAATGGACAAATCTAACGCAACTAATTCACAAAATAAACTGTGCGCGAAAGAAATCCACTCGCCTGACCCTTAATGTGGCGTTCGACGTCAAGGCGACACAAACACTGTGTGGCGCCTGACGACTAGGCGTTACACCTCCGGTCACGCTGGCGTCCCGTGTCAGGCCCGATCCACCACCCCTCCCCCGCAGTATGACGCCTAAGGCAAAGGCGCCACACATTGTGACGCCTAAGACAAAGGCGCCACACTTGCAATGTTTGGCGCCTAGCTCTTAGGCGCCACACTTTGACCTATTCAGCCGCGGGTCGGCCCTTGCCATCCCCTCCCCGCATCCCCACTCCCACACATCTAAGAACAGCAGCTCCGGCGCTCCCCGGGTTCCTCTCTCCCCCTTCTCAAATCCCTCCCTAAATCAAGTAGATCTGAAGGTTTGGTCCATGGATTTCGACCCCAATCCCTCCCTTAAGGTAATCTCCTCCGATCCCCTCCCTCTCGTCCAAAAAAAAGCCCATATTTGCTCACTTTTTTGCAAGTTTGAGCNAACCCTAGTTCTTCATGAATTTTGAAATGTGTATGCTTGTGTTGTACTTTGTTAGGGTTAGGCTTGTTGGTATGTAAGGGTTATGTTTATTGGTATGTTATGGTTAGGGCTTTTAGTATGTTGGGGTTAGGGTTGTTCAATATATATGTTAGGAGTAAGGCTTGTTCTTTTGATTATGCGAATGTTGTGATCTTTGGATGAGTGCTTATAGAGTATATTTTATGTTGTGTTGTTCAAATTTTTTAGGGATGGGAAGAACATGTGTTTATGTTCATCACGTGGACAAGGATGCCTTTTTGAAATGCAATATTGACCCGGCCCCGGATGAGCTTGACATGGTGTTTGAGTGTAGTCCTAGTTATGCCGAGTTGTTGGAACAAGTGCGAAAAGATTTGAATTGGATGGACCCAAGTGATGTTATTGAGTTTGATGGTAGGCATAATGTGGGATTTGGAATGCACATTCGTTGGAAGACCATGCGTGTGAACTCCAAGCAACATTGGGTTGCATACAAGGAGACGGTGGCCGAATCACTAGACAAGGCTCTAGAGTTATTTGCCACCAAAAAGGTAGATGATAACTTGCACTTGGATTTGAACCGGGTTGCCTCTTCGATTGTTGATAGTAGTCCTCCATGCATAAACCAAGATGACATGATTGAACCTCTTTTGACCCAACAAGTGAGGCCAACATTGACCCTGATTTCGAAGATCCATGATCAACCATTGCAAGAGAAGAATAATGAGCATGAGGATGATGAGAATGATGATGTTGTTCTCCATGACAACAATGTTGGTGATTTGGACAAATACTATTTCCAAGAGACCATGGTCCATTCCATACCGTACTCCCGTGGCTATGCATCGGAGTCGGATGATGATGGTCCCGATGAAGAAGTTGATGAGGAAGGGTTCACGGCCAAGGAGGCCAAAGCTTTCAAGAAGGTATTACGATGGGATCATCGGACACCATTGTTCGAGGATCTTAGTCTTGCGAATGAAGTCGTGGTTGACGACAGCAAAGGCATATTGCTTGGAGTTAGGCCAAGTTCTCACCGGGACGAACATGGGAAGAACGGTATTTTGTCGGGGTCAAAGTTCGAAACATTCCTCGAATTGAAGATGTGGTTGGATAACTTTTCGGTTACACATTATCGTCCACACAAAGTTGTGCATTCGGACATGAAGGTGCGTTACACGGTTGCATGTGAGGATCCAGGATGTCCATGGATTGTGCGTGCAAGACCATGGAAAGGAGGGCCCGGATGGCACATTGCGAGTTGTCTACCACTTCACATGTGTTGAGGCAAGAGGGTTGATGGCGAGCTTGTGTCCCAAAACC
>CBMN010039377.1:172-12965 GCA_000582825.1 Hordeum pubiflorum
ATGTACCTGAATGAGTAGATGGTGGTTTCTCGGTGCCAGAAGAGTCAGCCACATAAACTGCAGAACCTGTCGGTGAAGAATCCCAAGCATCAAGCAGGCATCGCAGCTGCGCAATCTCATGCGCAGACAAGGACACGGTCGAAGAGGTCGAGGTAGAAACACCTGACGACGATGAGCAGTCGCCACCACTCGTGAAAGCAGCGTGTAGAGTCGACCGAGAGTAGCAAGTCGACGTAGAACCGCATGTGGAAGCCACTGGGGGAGTCAACGTAGAGCGGTCTCCGTCAGGCGCGGAAGCCGCGAGAGGAGTCGGCGTAGGGCGACAATCACCAGGTGCAGAAGTCGTGGGAAGAGTCGCTGAAGAACGACCAACACGGACCAACAGAGGCGGTGCAGCAGCCAAAGGAGTCGACGTAGAGTGGCCAGCAGCACCGGCGGAAGTCGCAAAAGGTGTCGAAGTAGAGCGACAACCACCACCTCCAAGCGGGTAAGCACCAAGCACCGAGGGAAGGTGCATGTGTGAGATGGGATCAATATACGGAATACCGTCGGAAAACACCGGGTAGCGAGGGAGAGGCATGCCCAAAAGGATTGTAACCTTTTTTTTTGCACTTTTCTTTTCTCTCTCTCTCTCTTTTTTTTGCAGAGCCACAGGAGTCAAGGCTGGAACCAGACCAACTGGTAGAGTAGCCCGTCGGTCCACCAGCAGCCCAAAACAGAGCGACGGGCCGTGCAGGGAGCACGCACAAGCAAAAAAAAAACACGCGGCCACACATGTGGGTGGATCGATCCACGTCCACGCAGTGAGAAAGCACACGAGCTTGAGAAGAGGCTGCAGCCGATCTAGCACGGGAACCGGCGGGCGGCGGCCGATTTCGGGCGGACGCGGACGACGGCTTGGGTGGAGACCAGTGGCCGGCGAACGCAGACGGCAGCGGGAACCGGCGGCTGGGGATGGTCCTGCGGCGGAGACTTAGGCGGCCGGCGGAAACGGAGCGGTTGACCTCCGATAGCTGCTGCCTCTGCTTGATCTGGAGAGCTGAACCGACGGGCGGCACGATCTGGGGTGGATGGATTGTCCCGCTACAGAGGAGCAGGCTGCAGCAACGGGGCGGCCTGCACCGGACTTGGAACAACGGCAAGGACGGGGCGTCCCGGCAGCCGTAACCAGGCGCACCGCTTCGATCGGGAGCTGGACGCCTCTCAACTTGGAACCCTACGGCTGGAGATATGAGGGCAGTGGGGAGAGGACACCAACAAGGAGAAGAGACAGCACTGGCGGCGGCCGTGCGTGAGTTTGGATCGGAAGGAGCACGAGTTGCGCGTGCCGAAAAAATAAATACCTAGAGCTCTAATACCATGTTATGAAAGCAACTTGTATTATTAGGAGGCCAAAGCCAACATATATACACATACATGAGGATGCCAAAAGGCTACAGGAGGATGTCAAGAGACTATAATGCAAAAGGCCAAAGACATCACTAACATAACTCTAACACAATCAACAATCACTTAAAGCTTAGCAGGATCATCAGTACGACCATGAGTAGGATCATCAATATGGCCATCAATAGGATCATCAGTACGGGCATCAGCAGGATCATCACCGGATAAATGATTCAACACCCAACATGAGATGTAGGGACTGTTTGGTTTGCTCCAGGGTCAGCCCTGCCAACCACGGACGCGCCAATTAATTGGTGGCCAATTCCGCCGCCCGCATCGTGCCGAAAAATTGGCGTCGGATTGAACTAGCACGGCTGGGCAGGGCAGGGCGCACCAATTATTTGGCAGCTATCCAAACACGTACGCCATGCATCGCAACGTCAACGCCAAATTTTTGGCTGGGCATGTGAGGGCATCGATGCAAACAGCCCCATAATCCTCACCCACGCTCATAAGGAAGCTACAATGAACTTGAAACTCTGGCTTGCAAAGGTGCATCCGTACTGCCATCTTATCTTCAGGTGTTAATGCAATATTCTTGAGCATTCCAAAGAGGAGCATTTGGATCTGGTGGAGCTACAGTTTGTGTTGGTTGTGTAAGGCTTTCCAGATGATGACATGGTTCACAAAATTGATGTTATCCAGATAGGAGGCTATCTAAAATATGCTAGGTAATGTTTGATAATGGACATTAGGCATTTCATGTGCAATCACCCTCAGGTAAGAACTCAAATTTCATTAAATGACCAAGAAACCGTTTATCAAGAATTTTCTTCATTATATGACCAAGAAACGATTTATAAAGATTTTTCTTCATTATATGACCAAGAAAGGATTTATAAAGATTTTTCAGTGAAGCTCATCATGAGTTTTTTTTCTGCATGTCAGAGCCAACTGAATGAACATGTAGAAGCAGAACAAATCGAAACAATGGCATAATACTTGTATTATAAACCATAAGGGCCTGTTTGGAAGCTCTCGAGCTCCGTGCTCAGCTGACTCGGTGGAGCCGGACCAAACGTTTTCCCGGATCGAGGGAATCGTTTCAACAGTGCCACAGAGTAAAAATGCAGAGCGGCGTTTTCCTGGATCCAGGGAATCATTTTCGGTGGAGTTGAAAAGATTACGAAGTGCTGCCACCGCCAAGTAACAGCGTACCGGTTCGGCGCCTGTTCTCTCCTTTCTTTCTCAAAGCGGCGCAAAAAGTGCCCGTACAACTCTTGTCGGTTTGCTCGCCGGTGCCCTTCGTCTTCTGGGAAAGGAAGAGGAACAGACGGCGGCGTGAGAGGATGGGCAGAGGATTGAGCCCGCCGCCACGAGCTTCTCCTCGGACCTCCAGCCATCCTGCTGTTGACGTGCCCCGAGCCAAGTTCTCCCCCACGGCTGACCCGCCCCTAGCTCGCCAACGCGTGCATGGAAGATCCACCGCCAGCACAGCCCAGCGTCACTACCGTCCTCCCACTCTGGCAGGTGACGCTCAGATCCACCCGCTGTCACCAACCCTCTCCCACCACGCGTGCCTTCTCGTAAACCCACAAAATCGATCCACCGCTTCGCCCTAAACCTCCCGGACAGCTCCGTTTCCCCAGCCGAGCATCACAATGGCGGGGTGGTCCTCGCCATCGGTGCCGGCCAGCCTCTCCTCTGTTCCCAAGCTCATCCCGAACCGACCACGCTGACCTTGGCCAGCTTCTCCACCCGAACAGGCTGGCATCAGTGCTAAATGGGTTGTCAGCCCAGCCTGCTGATCGGAGCCAGAGTTTGGCTGCCGAACACTTTTCACTCGACCTAGAAACCGCAGCGGAGCACGGATTTGCAGATTTAGCAGAGAGGAGATTTGGGATGCTCATAACAACTTTCAACATTCAATTCAGTCCTTTCGCTTATGATTTTAGTCCCAAATCTCTGGTACACAATCGGTAGAAAATAAAATAATGCTTATTACATTTCAAAGTCAAGAATATGAAGCTTCAGTCACTAAATTTTCTGCAATACTTCTACCATAAGTAGTAGGAAAAAATGAAGGTACGATTTGAAGTATTTATATCTCAAATATACGGATGTCAATTCCTTTTCATACATGTAATCCAAAAACTCATGATGGTATCTTTGGTCAAAGCTGGATAGAGTTCTTCCACGAGTGGACGAAGTATCATGGTTTCCACTTAAATAATATATTGTTGTATGACAGCATTAGACATCATATGATGCATCAGTATATCGATGCGAATGGTAAAAAAACATGATTATAACTTGCATTTATATGTTGAGTTTGACCTCCAGTTCCATAAAATTTTGTGTGGGCCTTTTAGATTGGAATACTTCGATAAGCATGGTGTTTAAGAAAGCTATAATGTTCAGGAAACCGTGGATTTGCTAAAGACAATGCTATATGAACCATTGTCAAGTGCTCTCGAAAGATGAAAAATATAACTGCATGTGTTCTTAGTTAAGTGTGTCGGAAAGATGACTGTTTGCTTAGGCGCTGATGCATAAATGTTCAGTAGGGATGAAAGGCGAATGACATAAGGGGATGAAAGGAGAGAAATTAACATCATATTTACATGCAAACCTTATATGCTGGTATACAAATAAAAACCTAGCACAACATATTAGGTATTATTTCTTCCTATCAAGCGTATCACAGCAATGAACAAGTTTAACTCTTGTCAGGAAATAGCAGTATTCTCACAGTAGCTACCACTTGCAATAACCTTACGCATGCATCTCAGGTTAAAAAGAACTGTGTCATCTATCCTACTGCATATATCGATCTGTGTTCACAAAGACCATTCAACGACTTAAGTTCAAGATTTTCTGCTGTATAAGCCCGACTCTGATTGCAAGACTGAGAAAACAGGAAACTAATATTGACAAGAACAGTAATAGCATCTTATTATCCATGAGGCCATGTCCAATGCCCAATAGAACCACTGCAGCAATACAGTTTCAGTAATTACTATTGCCCATGTCATCAACACTAAGATATGATATACTACTACCTCTGTAACTAAATATAAGACGTTCTTGCAGTTCAATTTGAATAGGGAACATGTTCAGCAAGTTGGTCACGTCAATATGGGCGTCAACTCTGTCCTTGGATAAACAAGGATAATCCCTCAGCAGTGATTTATGAGTGAGACCTTGCGGAACCTTTGATATGGAACTTAGTATGAAAATGCACACAAGTTCAATCAATGGAAAACAAGTTCAGTATACACACAGGTTCAATCTATGGGATGGAGAATATGGACTCAAGGTAAGGGTATTTTTTTACTTTTTTTATTATCAAATACCTGTTCCTCAAGGTACTCCTGGCAATATGCATCTACTTGTGAACTCATTAAATTGTGGTTGATGTATGCTTCTACATGCGTTGCTGACTTGAATAGGAATTAGCAGTACAGAGAATGAGAAAAAAAATGGAATTTGAACTCAATTAACAGAAACGGCATGGCACATCACAAGATAGAGAACAAAGCAGGTAGATAGATTGAATCTAGCAGAAAATGTACGAACAGAGCACTAACCGTGGGCCTGTTGTCGATGGTGAAGTCAGATCGTCAGGCAACAGAGACGGCGAGCGACGGCAGCATAGAAGTGGAGAGGAGGCGGGCGTGCACCGTCGAGCTCGTGAGGGGGCGGTGGCTGGCGAAGTGGGGACCGGCGAGGTTAGGGCTTAGGGGAGGTGGCCGGCATCCGCCGCCGCGCGCGTGCGTCCGCCTCTCTGGTCGGGTGGAGGAGCAGTGGATGCGTTGGTTGGGATCGAGCGGAGGCGGTGGCCGGCGAAGTGGAGAGATGACCGGCGAGCTCTGGTCGGGTGCGAGTATGGCTTATTTTTTCTTTGATTTGACAGCGTGTTTGGTTCGGTGGAATTGGAAAGAGGGAATGGGAGTTTGAGGCATAAAAAGTTTTATTCCTTTGTTTGTTTAGATGGAATGGGATTTCAACAGGGAAGTGGAAGGGGAATTCACGTGTAAAAATCCCACATATCTATTACCTGGAAGAGGGCTGGTAATTGAGATGTAGAGTTAAACTCCCAATTCCCCTTCCGTCAGTTTGCCAAACAGGCTGTCAGGTATGACTTGAGGGACTTATTTTAGTCTATGTGGCTTGAGGCGAGAGCTCCTATTCGACGCCTACTGCGTCCAATTCGCGGCGAAACGCACAGGTACGCCTCATGGGTTTTGACGTGAGCTACCTACATTTTACCCCGTCTTTTGGGTTTCCTTAGTTTTTCTTGCTGTTCTTACATTTTTTATTCGTATTTTCGTTGAAAAATAAATACATAGAAAAAAATGCAAAACTAAAATTAAAAAACTAAGTTTTTCCACATTTGAAAAAAAAATCACGTCATTCAAAAAAAGTTTTCACCCTTTCTTTAGAGTGTAATGTAATAAAAATGTTCACAAAATTTAAATATATACTAACGGATGTAAAAATAAATACATATTTTTAAAAAATATATAATTGTTTGTTTAACTATTGTTTTAAAAATTTGTAGCTAAAAAAATGTTCATGTAGTTTTAAAAATTGTTCGTGCATTTAAAAAATGTTCATGTATTTTAAAAATTCCGTACATTCATAAAAAATATTAATATTAAAATAGAAAAAGTAGAAAAGAAAATTAAAGTACTCCCTTCGTCCTGAATTACTTGTTGGAGGAATGGATATATATACACATACTTTTAATTCTAAATACATCCATTTATATCCATTTATGCGACAAGTAATTAAGGAGGGGGGTTAATATTAAAAGGTTGAAGAAAAAGAAAACCGAGAAGAAACCAAAAGGAAAAAAACGAAGAAACCCACCTTAAAGCCCCCCTTGCTTTGGGGGTCCTTAAAGGAAACTAAGGTTTTGGTGTGGTGACCTTGCGGGTCAACCGGAACAATGCATTAACACACTATAAATACATGTTATCCTCATATTATAGCCATCCCCAGTGATATCCCGATCTATCACACTCGGGTCTCTGGATCAAAACTATAACATGTGCATACGACTTGCAGGTACAATCATGAACAAAGCACATAAAAAGACATAATTGGTTCAGATATGAAACCATATTACTCGGACCCTAGTAATAAGCATTGGGCATAACAGAATCATAACAACATGAATTCTCGAACGATCATTACACTGGGGATCATAACCCCACAAATTTAATGTCCAATGCATAATCAAATCTCTTCCCATTCCCATCCATCCCATGTGCCTACAATGGATTACTCACACATGATTGAGGAGAGTGTGATGACGGTGTTAGAGAAGGTGTTGACAGTGTCGATGGTGAAGTTTCCCTCTCTCTAGAAGCAAAGCCCCTCCCTCCAGCAGCTATTCAGGATGAATAATAATGGCGGCGACGCTTTCCGACTTGTTTATTAAAAACAACAATAAATTTGAGGAGTATTTCGAGACAATAAAAAGCCAGGGGCACCGAGAACCAAACAGGGGGCACCTACACCTAGGGGCCATGTGTAGGCGTCCTAGGGTTGTTGGTGCCTAGGCACCCTTGACCTTTGACTGGGTCAATACCAAGCCCCAGGTGGCTTGTTTGATGCAAAAAAACCTCTCCTATTTTTGTTTTATTGTTTCTGGCACTTTTCTTCACAAAAATACAACACAATAGAAATGTTGCTGAAAATAGTGTTAGTCTTGATTAGTTTTCTTCACTATAGGAAGTTTTGATTCCAAAAGTTATGGAAAAGTGTTCAGAAGAATATATATGATTGGGAAGCGTCATTGCACGGTGCCATGGCGGACATTGAGGTGTAGAGCAAGTGAAGAAATGGTTGCGAGGGTGCGGGAGGAGAGAGGCGGGTGGAGAGAGCAAAGTGAGTAATATCATGGACGGTAGGATGGGAGGCGTGCTGGTTACCGAAACTGGATGCTTGAGCCTACATGCACATGTTGTAGTATTGCCGAGTGGTGTCACTGTCCGGTCCTACCACACCTCGTCATCAGTGGGCCCCATAATGAATTTTACGGTCAAGCGCATCTCCCCCCTTTATGGTTGACATGAAGGTGGCGGTTCCCATAGAAAAGAAAACGGTTCAAAGTAGACAAAAATGAGGCCTCATATGATGGGGATGACAGTGCACAAACTGAATTCGTGAAGTTTAAGGGGAAGCCATCGTATATCCGAGTTCACTAGTGGCTCAGACCGAAAGTTCCATTTTCTTTAACTATGAAAAGTTAATGGAAGGAACTAAAAATGAAAATAAATAACAAGGACTCTAATGACCTTAACAGGGTAGCGAAATACTTCCCCAACAATGATGGTGAAAAATGGGTTGATTACCTTCGATCTGGTTTTGGATGTAGTAATAGCCTTCTTCCCTAGAGATATAGGAATTATCAAATCCATAAATAATTAAGCTTGGGAAGGTAACTTCTACAAGTATTTGTTATGGTGTAACGTTTATGTTTCCCAGACCACCACAAATAGATGTAGTGATTGTAATCATCTATATCTATGTACATGCACTTGGGATTATAATATAAATATAAGCATCGGTAAGTAATAAAATATATGATTTCTCAACAAGTATGTTGGTGATGCGTCCTTGTGACACCATACTCGATTGCCGTCGAATCAAGGATTGGATTGTCCAACCTTGGTCCTTTTCCATCTCGCGGGTTTGCATTAGTTATTAAGGATATACCGGAACAACATATTATGGTTTGATAAAAACGTTCTTTTCTCTCCTAGGTAACCGGTTTGCCTTACTGTCCTTGTTCTTTGGCATAGCCTTCTACCCCCTGCTCATTGCCTCTCCTTGTACAAACTAGGAGAGTAGTGCTAGATCGCTAGGGATTCTGGACCCATGTTGTCTTTGGTGTATAACTTTTTCCTCTTACCTCCTTGTATGTTGGTGGCCACCGCCTCTCCGATATCTTCTCCAAGCATGGGTGGAAGTATAGACCATGTATGAGTAGGACTCGTGGCCTCTTACTAAGAACTTGCAAAGCTTCTTTTAGTTAACCCTAAGCGTATAACAATTAAGGTAGTAGACTCCTTGTATACCCTAAGGGCATGTGTATACCTCGGCCTACACGACTCGTATATGATATACACAATACATGGATACAATAGTATAAACAGATATCATCAACATTCCCAGATAGTTCAGATATATGATATGTTTTTCTGTGTTTGTAATCTTCTTATGTGGTACTAACATACAAAATTAGTGTGCATAATATATTTTGAGTTTTATTCTATTTTATTTAGTAGAAAGATACATTAGCATGTATTAAGAAACACTTGGATTTACCATAATATCACACAATATTATATAGGGTTGTTACATTTGTTGGTATTCTTATGCAACTGAAAGTAATTGATGCTCCTCTCTCGAGCTGAAGTTTGGACTTACATTAGCTTTGAGTTTATTCAATGAGCATACCTTGTCTCTTCAGTTGAATTAATAATGTTTGACTCATAACATTCTAAGTGGGACATTATTGCAAATCCATATTCTTCTTACTTCATCACCAGGATACAAGACAACATGCTTTTGTATCAATAAAATATATTAAATATTCAGTGATAACATAACATCTAACATGCATAATGTTGCCCTGAAGAGGCTTAAAGTACCAATGAAAAAAATACATAATTGAAATATAAGTAGCTAGATTGTTGGCATAGGACTAAATAGCATCTTCCATAGTCCTTCATACAATGTGCTAGTATCGACATCTTGCCAACTAGAAGAACATTTTCATGGAGCATCGACATCGCATCCACCATTTTCCATGGACAATTGGCCTACATCAGTGCCATTACAACCCAAGTAATCAGTAACCCGTAGGAATTCTTCATAGTATGGTTGATCAGAAAGAGCATAAGCCCAGTGTTCGTAGCCAAACGGGTCCTCAACGACAAAGTTATTGGCACTGGAGTTGATCAACATTGAGGAATCCTCCAGGTTGTGCTTGACGGTTGAGTCCACACTTGCATAGTTATGTGATTTCTCGGCTATGTCATGAGGATATGCACGAGTGTGAAGGTGCAAATCCAGCTGTGGAGATAACTGATGTACTTGATCAGGAATTGGTGGAAGCACAGAGTCTAACTGTTGTGCTGAAGATGGAGGAGTAGATTGGAACACTTGTGGTAAGTTCAGAAAATCTGGTGCGAGCATGTGTTCTGGTGGTGTTGGTACTGGGACCGAAAGCACAATATCTTGCGGAACATAATGAGAACATGGAGATTCGAATGATGAAGCAATGGTATCCAGGCTATCCCATGATGAGCCTCTCAGCGGTTACGGGTCTTTGCTTGCACTTGGGCCATTGATCTACAATTTGTGTCCATGATGCAATGTTGGCAACTGATGCCTAATGTTCTCGTGGACTAGCGAGAGGCCATTGAAGAGCCTATTGAGATCTTCAAGATTGAGATCTTCTTCCTTGGAGAATAGGAGGTTTGATATCATTCTAGGGTTCCCAACTTGGATCTCCTTCATATGCTGGATGTATAGTTTAGTTCTCTTATGCTCCATAGCATACTCATCCTCCAACCGAGCTACCTCACACTACAGCTGGTCTATCCTGGTAGCCGTCGCACCGTAAGTGGATGGATTCGTTGGTGGAACCCCATCTAGGAAATCATCAACAATGGGTTCAGCTGATGGTGTCCCAAATGAGTGCATCTTTCCGATGTTCGTCTCTAGGACGATGGCGACCCTTGCTCCGGTGAGGACGGAGATGTCAGCGGCGCGCTTGAACAAACCAACGCGCCGCTTGAAGAAGGTGACGGAGCGCTCTTTTTCATTGTGGATGTACTTGATACCCAATCTCCTCTCCCTCCTTGGCATACTAAAATGAACAACTGGAAATCAACTTGCGACTACGAATATCTAGCTAGTAGGATCTGGAGAAATTGGTGTGAGAGATTAGGATATGGGCTCCCCTTATATAGAAGGGAAAGGACCGTTACAATTGTGTATCTTCTCTGCAATACTAAAAATACTACCGAAGTTTACTAAAAAAAGTTTCTTGTATGGTCATGTTGGGTCCATCTGTCAGCAAAATTTAGAGAATTGTGTATGATAATTTTTGGTTCTCATAGTACTTTTCGCGTACTAAAAGGGAAGTTCTAATTTTCCCTTATCAACATACTCAAGTTGATTAAAATTTGATGTTACCGTTGCTATTTGATTAAACTATGTTACTATATATCTTTCATGAGCAATGACATACCTTTTTTGCGAACATGATTTTTATATGAAAACTATTAATTCTTAGCCAAATATTCGTATATGAGTATATTTCTCATCCTTATTTGGAAGTAAAATATTTGTTGGTAGGTGTTTGCATATTCCCATTCTTATTTGGAAGCATTAAATAATTGCTATATTTTGTATACCTATGTCCTTATTGGGAAAAACTAAGGAGGAGTTAATTTTAGCGCATGATATAAATGGCTCCATCCGTTTTCTAGATGATTTTAATAGGAGTGATTACGTTTGATCCGATTTCAGATGTAGTAATAGCCTTCTTCACTAGAGAACCAGGAATTGTGAAATCCAGGAAGTGATTAAGATAGGGAGTGAATTTCACATTTTACCCCTAGATATGCATTTGTGACACTAATTAGCCCGTCGAGTGGAAATTAGTCTAGAACACCCCATCGGTGCTAAATCCTGCATATCTCGCAGTAGGGGTCCTAAGCTAGGCGTCTTGGAGCGATGGTAACAGGGACACAAGATTTTACCCAGGTTCGGGNNNTCTCGAAGAGATAATACCCTACATCCTGCTCTTGACTGCATTGATATGGGGGATAGTACATAATACAGGTATCTACCATGAGATTGTTGTGTATGAATATGAGTTTTTGTTTATTAACTAGCCTGGCCTCAGCTTATATAATGTACCGAAGGCCTAGGATTTAGAGGATTCCTTGTCTTGGGCGCCAAGTCTCATGGAATCTCCCTTGTATGCATCACGGGCTGCCCGAAGTGGCCCCCCGTCATGGGGGTCCTCGGCTTGACCCACCTGGTCGGGAGAAGACATGGTGAGTCCCCCCTAGTCCAGGACACCGTCAGTAGCCCCCTGAACTGGTCTTCAAGTTGGGGACGCTCCTCAGTTTTTCCGAATAGTTCTTCATCTTCGGTCGTCAGTCTTGAAAGCCGATTCAACAAATCTTCCCATCTCTGATCTTGAGTGTCGTTGAGGTGTAACCGAAAAGTTCACACGTCGGGTATCCTAGGAGTTCAAGGTCGGGTGTCCAAGGAGCCCCTTTAAGTTCTCGGCCTTTATTAATGCCTTGTTATTTGTATGCCACACCTCGGAGTCAAAGTTTTTCCTATGCGGTAGTGTACTCATGTTGCCTAGCTCCAGCGATGAACTATATTCGAGGTGTATTTTTGCAACCAAACTCCAACGCTGGTCTGCATCCGAGGTGTCATATATTACCTCGGTATTGAAAATGTTTGAAGGAAATCAACCGAGCTTAATGCTGGAAATGTCCTCTATGGAACCAGCCACTCGCATCCGAGCTTTATGATGGTCTACTTTCGAGGTGGTGCACCACCTCGGTCTTGGGCTGATTTTTTGCAGAATTTATTTCCGATCGGTGCAATTTATTTACTGCCGAGATGTATAGCCAGTAGCCCTCAAGGTGCATGTTGGCCTAAAACCCGGGATGCACCTGAAGGATAAATCAGAACCGCTAATCTCGATAGCCCTTGAAACTCAGGTCAATTCGCGAAATCGGCCTGAGGAACAATTCCTTGCTCGGCAACATACTTTAGGAATGGAAACGCGATGCACAATAGCTTGCGAGACTCAGGTTGTGTGCGGCCGATCAACCTGAGGATCGTAATCTCCTTGAAAATCGTTTTACACTTTTGAGTTTTACTACATTGAATCGTCAATGCACTAGCCCCCGAGACTTGGGTTGGGCAACATGGCCGACCCTAGGATCGTATCTCCTCAGAAATTTGCTTAACGTCGAGGTGCAACTCGGCAGGAAAAATGCCGAATTACTGGTTGGAAACGAAAAATCTTTCCCGAGCAGAACCATCATGCAAAACACCTCGAAAAAGAGGATGTCCTGCCTTGTGAAGAAAAACATAAAAGAGGTTAAAAGTTTCATGAGCTCAGAAAACCAAAAAACTTATGTACAAACTTGACGTCTTAATTGATCAAGTTTTTTGGTGCCAATCCGAAATTGGTCTTAAAATTGATTTGCTTCCGTCGTGCTTTAACATGACACATTCATTCTCTAAACTGCAAGACCCTCGTGGCTCCATCTGACCTAATTCCACCTCCATAAATTTTCTAAAATCGGGAAACCAACAGGGAGCCACCCGAAACATTTTTTCTGCCACC
>CBMN010039411.1:230-12148 GCA_000582825.1 Hordeum pubiflorum
CTTTGTCAAAGCGGGGGAGGATACTCATGAGAAGAAGAAGGACAAGGTGGTGGGTGGTAATGCCAAGAAGAGCAAGACCACCCCTTCCAACAAAGCTGGCGACTTTCACCCCTCTTATGTTTTATGTCGTGCTAGTGATGGGCATGTTTATGCAATTTGTATCAAATTGGAGCTGGTAACCAATCCCAACATAGAAGTATTGCTGACCATCGAGCACAAATCACGATGGAGGTGGATACGGGCATTGTCGTGTGTGCAGAGCCGAGCTCCTCCTCGGAGGAGGAAGAGATGGAGGAGATGAAGGGAGAGGAGTTGAGGTGGAGAACACATGATGCAGCACACAAGGACGCATCACGCATAATCACTGAATACCTCTAACGGCTTAGATTTGTCTTTTTTGGCACTATTCATACCTAGATTTCTCTTCTTTTTTGGCTCAATGTGTATTTGAGTTTGGATCTGAATGTTTTAGGGGTTGTGAACACATATGTTGTGAACATTTATGAGTTTTTCCTGAAGTTTTCAAAAAGCTTAAAGTTGAAGGTAAAAAAATTAATTGATAGCACGGGAGCATGTAAGAGTTGGTATCACCTTATTCTAGGGTATTACCCCTTTATCCTCTAGAGACACGCCATATTTGTCACGTAATTTTTTCAGGGCGGTGGCGGCTATCAGACAACGCTAGTGAGTGTTATGTGTGGTGTGTCTCCGAACCAAAGGAAAAAAGAGAGACATTTGTAATGAGAATGGCATGCCATTGAGATGTCGCTTCGCCATGGCTATAATAGCTATCTGACTAACATGTCATGACCATGTTTACCTTTGAAAACCATCCAATATATGGGTATAGTGCAGACAAACGAGGAGGAATTGAGATATACCATTCTTATGTTGCTACCTTCTGAAACACTCAAAACATAAGTTCTTGAAAAATTATACCATATGGTTTATGTGTGATTTTTTAGAAGGGGTTGCCCCAGCCTCTGCAAACATCATATGGTGGTTGACAGGCAGTCGATTCTCTCTCCAAGCAGAAAATTCTTTGGCAATGTCGGTCATATCAGTGAGACCCTAAAAATGGGTGCACCACAGAATCCTTATATCACAAGAATCGAAGAGCTATATTGTGAAATGGTTAGATGATCCGCCGCTACATAAACAACTTTTAGAGCCGGTTAAGTTACATCCTTCTTCATGATGCGGGGCTCCGGTCCCGCCCACCGGCCCACGGGGCTTGCCCGATGCTCGCCGTTAGCTGCTGCACCTCAACCCCAAGTATGATAACAAGGAAACGAAAAATCCTCGTTTGAATGGATGTGAGACGTGTGGCATAGAGCAGCTTTTTTATAGAAGTTTTAAGAGGAGATGCTATATATAACATAATATAGGAACAAAGCTATCCTGTTATTGATAAAATTTAGTTGGAATCATTTCTAGCTTCTTTACATGCTTACATCGAAGAAAACAAGTAAATTTCGATGGAGGAATACCAATGCCTTGATTAAACCTTGCTACAAGTACAGAAGGAAATCTTTCCTCACTATCTGATACAAAATGCACATATGTTTGCACAAGTTGCACACTAGATACAGCATACGATATTCCTCTACATACATGATATATGTATCATACAAACATGTGTTCCCTATAAAAATAGCATAATATTACCTTAAGCTTGCTGTCAGAGAGGACGAATCGTTGTTGGTCTTAGGGTGTGATAGGATTTATTCTTAATGTGACCATCCATTTCTACACCCTCTGTTCACCAATGTAGAATGTTTTGGCAGACGACCTACATTAGTGAACCGAGTACCTCTGAGCAAATATTAGAAGTGTGATGTAGTTTATACATAGTAAAACTCAAATATAAATTGCAGGCTTTCAATACAGTTAAGGTATTCTCAAAATCTTCTAGTACTAGTGTTTGAGAAATCCCTTTAACGTACATCGTAATCTTAAACATGATAACGCAGGCAGATAGAAATAGGCTATGACATTAATAATTCCATCTGCCAAATTATTTAACTATGAAATGGCTGACAACTGAAGAAATGCCGTCATGTCATTTCAGCGACATACTGTGAAGCTTAAACGAAATTCCTTGCCAACATCGGTACGATTTGCTAAAATTCGGGTAACATCCCATTGTCATCACATATACATAGGCAAAACAAGTTTAAGTTCTCAGCCCAACATATCAGGATAAATAACTAGTTGCCCTCTTACGACAACAGAAAAAACATGACAAGAGATTGCACATCTAAAACTAGGATCCATAGATACGATTGCAGGAGCTAAAAGGCGGAAACTATTGCAGCTATGTACTCCAAGCATCAGCCGATCAGGTCCAATCTGCAAAACGAGAACAAGTCAAAGAAAAGAAAATGCCCAATAATTCAAACGATGCAGAGTGAAAAAAGAAACGTCGAATGTGCTTTTTGGGGAAAGAAACACCGGTGCATGTAGAGTTTTGACTCTCGAGTCCTTTTTATGCTTGTAAATTTCATGGAAAGGATTATTTTTGTGCCGGGTGCAAAAGGAGATGTTCAGTGCTATAAAATGTTGCTGGTTTACACCACAAAATTTGTTCATTTAGAGCTAACAAATGCTCTTTTCTGCATAAAAATCTACAGGCATATGAAAACTACAACAATCATGTGCATAACATTTATTCCAGGATTTTTTGACATTTTATTATTATTATTTTACTACTTACCATAGGAGCATGTGAGCTCAGGTGCCATTTCGCTGCTTTCAGTAATTGGCACACTCTTGAAAAAAAATCAGTTAATTTTTTAAAATTTCACGCCTCGGCTCTCAAGGAGTCATATTTGGGCATTTCAAATGGCATTACCATCTCACTGAGTCAGTTCATTATGCGGGGAAGGGTGACATAGCCCTCGGTAAACAATTTACAGCTGCAAAACATCATCAAAGCTCACTTCATTTCGTTCCTGGCATGGCATGTAACAAGAAAAGGCCGGGTTCAGAATACATTGTCACAATTCACAAGTCAATAGCAGCCACATTTCTCCCACAGCCAAATCCGTTTAATTAAATGGTATTACCTGTTGGAAACTTGGTGGCATCGCTGGTTCACCCATTTTGATTTGGTAAGCCACCAGTTGCCATCATCTTCTGCATAGCACTCATTGCATTCGTCACTCTTGCCAAGTCCTCCTGCAGTTTTCTCTGACTTTCCTCCATCGCTATCACCTTCTTCCTTAGAGCCGCTGCCTCATCTTCAGCCCTTCTTTTATCCCTTGCAGCTTCCAAGACTGCACTTTCCTGGGAGTTTTTGGGGCAACTTTCCTCTGTTACTACCACCTTCTTTCTCAGTGTGGAGACTTCATCTCCAGCTTTTCTTTTGGCCCTCGCAGCCTGCGGGTCTAACCTTCCTTGCAGGTCTTTGGGGGAGCGCCCAGGTGTATTCCTGCGTGCACTGACCCTCCGTTTTGCACCCATGGCAGGTGCATAGTCATCTTCTGACCCTTCTGGATTCTCGAGAGATGGGTCACCGGATCGTGACTGCAAGGTGAGCAAGGCATGTCAGTTCTTGAGCTCTTCCAGGAGATCAGGGCAAATACTAACATGTCAAATCTAGCAATGGATTTGCTGATATAACACATAGTTTTCGTTCTTTTCATTCAAGTAACATGAATAAATCATCCAGATACAAAACAAAGAAGTAAGAGTTACCTCTTCCTGGTGCATCCGTGCAAAGCTCTTGGATCCGGTTTTATTGATATAGGTTGATTTGGCTCGAGAAGCTTTAGATGCAGCACTTCTGGCCTGTGTTTAAGAGCATCAATCATCCAAATTATCCAAAATGTCTACTCCCTCCTGTTTCAAAAAAAAAATGAAAGATGTCTTTCCAGAGTTGGGCAAAAGAATTAAGTTTTGGTGAAATGTCTATATTGCCCATCTCTTTTTTCCTCACAAGGTCATTAATTACCTTTTTTCTGCCAAAGCAAGGTATGCAAGCACAAGAGGAGTTAATTATTTCTTTTCTGGTGACATTGATTAAGCAAAGTAGAAACACAATGACTTAAATTGCATCAGAAGTGTAGAAGTACAAGTATTTTGAGAAAAAATGGAGGCAAAAAGGGCATCTATTTTGAAATGGAGGGAACAGTACATTGTTATAGCAAATGAAAGAGAATGCACAGCACTACCTTTGCCTTTTCGGTATTCCAATACGCAACAAGGACTCGCCATTGTTCTTTTGAGACACGAGGATCTCGATCAGCAAGGCGTTCCTCTTCAGTTGTATGAGAATCATAGTGTTTCCGTTTTAAATGAGATTTCCAAACCCGCCACTTGTTTCTTATGGAGCTCAGGACCGACAACTCGTGATGTGGATCAACATCAAATCTAAGCTATACCAAAGAATAAGGAATGTGAAAAAAGTTACAGACAGGGGAAAAAGCAACATTAGTAATGCATACCTTAACAATGTGCCACATACAATCCTTGTTCTCCTTCGGAAAAAAATTCCAACTTACATACGTGAGAGGTGCCAACACTCCATCTCGTGCCAGTGCGCCTAGAAAGTTAATCAACGTGATTGCATTGTCTCCGATTGGCAGGCCCGAAGTGTTCAAGGAGACCGGTATCCGTACACCCTTGGGCAAGGTCCACACTTTGACACAAAGACGACCTCCTGCTTTCTTTCCCTTTGCAAGGGCCCTTCTGACCGCTAGAGGTAAATAATTCCGCGCGAAATGCTCGGGGTCAGACATATCAGGAACTAAAGGAGTTGTGGTTACATCAGGGTCATCTAATTCATCAGAGATTTCCTGAGGAACCTTATGTACAGAGGGTGTGCTAGGGCAATAATCGGCAATTATTCTATCAATATCTGGATGGTCGGACTCAGACATGCTTTGATTTGGGGATACAACATAGTCCTCATCGTGATCACTTTCTACGGAATCAGTGTCTGTCGTGGCAACTGACACTTCACAATCTGGAGAGGCAGGACACTCTTGAAGAGGCACCCATTCAATGGATTCATCATCCATAGCATCTGCTGGCACTTGGACATTATGACATAAATTCTGCAGGTCACCAGGGTCACTTTCTAGAGGTTTATTTTCCATAGCAGCACATGAATCTTTGTCCAAACGTTTACTATGTCTAAGCTGAAGCCCTTCATTTGATGAAGCTATTGAGCCTTTTCTATTCTTCTTCTGAGTCCAACCACTAGTCTGCTTGGAAACATTACCTTCAGTCTGCTCCTTCTGAATTTCATCATTAGTGCATACACTTTTCTGTTTTAGATCAGCCAGCTTATTCGGAGGTGTAACCTGTTCCCGCCCCTTAAGTGTTGAAGTGTTGCCATGCCTCTCACTAGCCTTGCTTTGACGCTCAAAATCAACCTGGATTTCATGACTATCAGTATCAGAGGTCTGTCCTTCTGCCTGTTGTATATTGTGGTTCAGTGATTCCATATGTCTCTTCTCGGCAATAGTCTTGGCATTAACTAACTCTGATTTTTTCTGCTTGCTACACCTTGCAGTAGTCTCCTTTATAGGAAGAGAGTACATTGTTTCTCTATTAGTTAGATGAGTTGTAGGCTCACGAATTGCCTGATCCGGATGCTCTTTCTGTGTGTGTTCTGAACGAGCTGCATCAGACTGTTGTTTTTGCATATGTTGATTGATCTGATTTGTGGTCGATGCTTTTCTCTTCTCTAAATTAACAGAGTTGGGTCCAACTGAACATCCAGTAGGCCAAGTGCTCTCCCTTGAAAGCATTTTATCGATCATCTCAGTGGATGCCTCTTCTCCATGATTTAATTGGTTGACTGGCGGATGAACCACCCCATCCAGATCTAGACAGTCTATCTGACTGCCTTCCGCATGACTTTCATGATAAGGTTGTTTGTGCACCTGCTGTACGATCTGAGTAGGAGTCCCCATATGCCTCTCCCCTATACTTGGAGTTTGGGGGCCAGTGGAGCATCCAACTCTATGAGTTGCAGTAGACTCATATATCAGTTCAGTATGTCTCGCCTGTCTATAAACTTCATGGCTGAGAGGCCCAGCCTGCATCTCCTCTGAATGAATGACTCTATGCAGGCATGCCAGCCGCGCTCGCTTTGGCTGAATAGAGTAACCAGAATGCTGATCATTTACATGATTTCTGACCTCATTTTGAGGAAAAACGGGTCTTTCCTCATCACCTACAATACGACGGCCAAGAAGTGGGCCAAGTGAAGGTCGGTTTCTCTGAAGGCTACTATTTGCAAAAGTCTCGTTAGCCACAGGTATCTCTTCTCCATCAATCACATGATCACGATACTCTTGTTCATCCCGATGCACATGAATGAGACGGCCAGAACGCTCTACCTGTGTCCTGCGCGGAGGAATTAGCCTCACATCAGGTTCTGCTTGGGGTAGCCCTGCACGCATTGCGTAACTAGAATGCTCTTGCCATCTCTGCATCACAGGAAATGAAAGGTGTGCACTATGAGGACAAAATCTTGATGGATACACAGGTGCCAGTGGGAGTGTGCCTCAACTGAGCTAGACACACTACAAAGTTGCACATATGAAATCATCAAGTAAGGGGGAAAAAGCCAGAAAGGCTCTTTATTCTACACTTAACCAGCGTGAGATGTATTATGGGGCAAAAAAAGGTAGTTTTTTTCTTCCAAATGTATTGCAAAAATTTCGACTCTGCGATACCAAAATCACAGCCCAACATAATGGAGAAAGTATATATACCTCCCGGGCAGTAACAATCGGTGCGACAGATGCGGCGGCGGATGACAGGATGTAGTTCCGGAGGCGCGCGGAGTCGACAGCGAGCTCGGCGCCGCAGAGTGGGCAGGCGCAGCGCGATAGCCCGACCGGCACGCTGAGGAGCTCGCCGCAGGCGCCGCACGGAAGCCTGGCCCCGCGCGCGTCCGCGGCGCCTCGCGGCAAGGGCAGCGCCCTCCGCCGGGGCGGCGGCATGAGCTCCGGAGGAAGCGACTGCGCCGTGGCGCAGTCGGGGCAGACGAACTCTGTCAGCCCCCGTTCCACCTCCAACTTCTCCTCGCACCCCGCGCAGAACACCTCCAAGAACTCCTCGGCCGCCGCCGCCGCCGCCGCCGCCGTAGCTAGCGGCGGTGGCGCCATTGCCTTCGAGCTAGGGCGTGATTTCTATTTCGGCGGCGGGGAGAGGAACGCCGATGGCTGGCACGGTCACACTCTCACACACTTGTTTAGGCATTGGCTAAAATATTGGCTACTAAAGCCTCCCATAAAGTTTCCAATAAAAAAAAAAAAACGCAATACACTTATAGTTATGAATATACGCACACACTATCCCTATGTGTACCTTCGAAAGTCTAAGCCGGCACATCATCTTGAGACGGATGAAGTCGTCACAAACGCCTTCGTAGTGTCTCGTCTTACTAAACGCACGTCGTCGAAACGGCTAAAATATATTCAGAAAAATATGAACACCAGTGTCAGATAGGGTTAAAAAAGAGCGCAAACTTTCCTCTTTTCTGACAGAAAAATGTAAACAAAAAGAAAATATCGAAACCAGAAGCGAAAATAAAAAAGGAAATTTTAATGCAAAAACGAAAACAAAAACGGAAATTTTAATGCGAAAACGAAAACAAAAATGGAATGACGTTTTTTTACGGAATAGACATGAAAATGAAACCTTTTGTTTTCGTGAATATGGAATTTTTCGTTTCTATTACTGACCTATGGCTGCTTTATAGCCTAACCATCATCACACAATTATACAATTAACAAAATGGTCCATTACAAGGAAGCTAGCCCTGATTGTAACTACAATGGAGGCCGGGCCTAAAATTCCACTCATGTTTTTTTTCTGTGATGTTACAATGTGTTTTATTTGTAAGAGGGTGGCTTAATACACTGTGTTTTGCTTATATATGGATCTTGTCCTTCTGATTGCCACGAATGTGTTTGTATTGCTAAAGTTGGAAAAATTAATACACAAATGCGTATCTTGTAATATAATCAAAATAATTTTTTGTAGTCATGTTAAAAATTGATTAAATATGGCTGTTTTGTTTGTGTTTTTCCCTATGGTTCGAGCGGGGTTCAAGTTATAGTGAACACCTACTTTTGTTTGTTGTCGTGTCCGCGTCATATTCCCTTTGTGTTCGTTTTTGCTAATTTTTATTTTTTGTATTCATTTCTGACATTTCTGTATTCGATTTTGCTTTTATAAAAAATATGAAAACAAATATGGCAGCACCCTGTTTCGTTCATTTTCACTATGTGTTTCATCCCTAGTGTCAAGTCTACGACTTGAGCTTCGGTGGACTAGTGATATCACTGTCCTCCTAACGATGCAATATAGTTTAAAAGTTGGTGGCTAATACACAGGCAAGACAAGAAAATTTGGCCACCAATTGATTAATTATCAACTTATCTTGGTCATCTCACAAGACTTGGCAAAAAAATTGTAAATTTTGGAGTTGTAGAATGTTGGTATACCAAAGTATTGACTAGCTAATTTTTGGCTTGCAACCAAGCATGACAAAAATGCAACGACAAATAATCCAAAGAGGGGTCAGAACTTACAAATCCAGCCCGGTGCACGGAAACCAATTTTCTTTACATCTGATCCCCGCCACATTTGCACATGAAAATATTTTCATTTATTTTCGTATGTCATATGATGATTGTGAATGCAATGAGGTCTTGCGCCTCAGTTTGTGTAAAAGGTTATGACGACATACATTTCAGAAATGAGGTAGTATGCAATGGATATTTTAAATGTATGAACTATCGTATTTGATTCGATTTTAATTGTGACTTATGCATCTGTTTTATATTGAATCAGGAACTTACTAAAATCAACTTAAACCCTATCCTAGTTTTGTATACTTGTTCTACATTTTGGAGATTTTCGAGACTGATGGAAAAATCGGGTGTAGAAACCATGAGAAGCTACCCCATAAAAATTCATAGAAAAAAAAGAGTACGAGTGTTTGTGTCATGTGAAAAAAAATGTAATTCTTTTATCTGTTGTCTTTATTATTTTCTCTACTACACAAATGCATTTACTGTTCTCATGGTAGCATTATTTACACTCAGAAATTGTTTCAGATTATTTGGGCACTCTAAGAGACAAAGCACTCTCTGAACCTTAGACAAGTCCTTAACTCCAATGTTCCACAAAATTTCGAAGTAACTCACAAATTTATGGAATATTGTGAAATGAGACCCTGCAAAGATACATACCAAATACATGACATTTCATGTTTCCTTTTGTGTTTTGTTCAAAGAAAAGGCAACGTGGATTTATATTATCCCTCACTTTTTATGAACTTCGCGGGCTATATCATTTCATAGCATTCCTTACACCCAAGAATATTCTATACAAATACTAAAATTTAAAATGACTACCCATACTGGGGCTGGGGCTCATGTTAAAATGGTTTAGAAAGGTGTGGGATTATTACAAATGAGTTCATAGTTTAGGAAACAAGACATTCCACGTTGTAGCTTAAATAAGATAGAGCTAATCCGGTGACTATGATGCTACGACTAAGGAAACAAAACACTCTACAATCTGCATCTTCCAGCTAGGATAGCGCCTTGGTGGAGAGCAGAGGGATTGGGGGGCGCGAGGGCAGCATCGCAGTGGTTCCTGCCCGTCGAGGACTTGCCTGCAGATATATAGGGCACATCTCACTCTCCTTGGGGCTGAGCTCCAAGCATGTGGGATGTGGCATGGAAGACATGACAAAGTTTTGAGGATACAACAAATGGACATAGGAACAAAGCTACTCCTGCTCGGCTTCACGTTTCGTTTAGAACCTTTTTCAGCTTCTTTACATGCATGCATCAGAGCAAACTAGCCAACAAATTGAATGGAGGAATATCAAAGCCTGGATGAAACCATGCTACATGAACAAAAGAATAAAATTCCCCACTATCTGATACAAAATGCATATACCCTTGCAGAAATTACATGCTACATGCAACATTTCCGTCACATATTCACACAAAAACGTGTTCCTTAATACTCCCTCAAATCCATATTACTTGTCGCTCAAACGGATGTATCTAGCACTAAAATTTAACTATGTCGTTGCTGACAACTGAAGAAATGCTCAAACGGATGTATCTAGCACTAAATTTAACTATGTTGTTGCTGACAACTGAAGAAATGCCATGGCGTCACCTCAGTTTGAACAAAGTTCCTTAACGACATTGGCAAATTTTGCTTATGTTTGGGGAACACTCCTTTGTCATCACATCCATCAGCAAAACATGATTGGTTCTCTTCTCAGTCCTACATATCAGGATAGACAACTAGTTGCCCTCTTACAACAGTGCAAGAAATACGACAATAGATTGGGATCATATGGGTCAAATGGGATCACTTCTACCCTAGAGAAACCATAGATGGTGCCTATAAAACTAAGATCTGGCTAAAAGGCGAACACTAGTGCAACTTTGTACCCCAAGCATCAGTCGATCAGGTCCGATCTGCAAAACAAGATTGAGCCCGATAAGTCAAAGGCACACATTGAAAACAAAAACACCGAATGTGGTTTTCTGAAAGGCAGAAAAACAGCGAGGCATGTAGACTCCCTAGTCCTTTTTATGCTTGTAAATTTCATGGAAAATGGTTTTTTTTTTTGCACTATGTGCAAAAGAGAAGTCCCGTGCTATAAAATTTTGCTAGTCACCACAAAATTTGTTCCTTGGGCTAAAAAATGCTCTTTTCCCCATGAAATTTTACAGGCATATAAGAAACTACAACAGTCGGTGCATAATTTTTTCCACTATTTTTTTACATTTAAGTTATGTTTATTTTACTGTTCACCACAGGTGCATGTGAGCTCAGGTGCATTTTGCTGCTTTCAGTAAACGGCATACTCTTGACATTTTTGCGTTAATTATTTTTGTTTCACAGCTCAGCTCTTGAGGAGGTGTATTTGGGCATATGAGATGGTATTACCATCTCATCGAGTCTGTGGACATATGACATGGCATTACCATCTCATCGAGTCTGTCGATTATGCGAGGAAGGATGACGTAGCCCTGAGTAAACAATATACGGCTCCAAACCATCATCGGAGCTTGCTTCATTTCGTTCCTGGCAGGTAACACGAAAAAGTCTGGTTTAGATACATTGTCAAAATCAATATCAGCTATATATCTCCCACAGGCAAATCAGTTTACTTTACTAAAAGGATGTTACCTGTTGGAAACTTGGTGGCATCGCTGATTCACCCATTAATCCATTTGGTAAGCCACCAGTTGACATCATCTTCTGCATAGCACTCATTGCATCCGTGACTCTTGCCAAGTCCTCCTGCAGCTTTTTCTGGCTTTCCTCCATCACTATCACCTTCTTCCTTAGAGCGGCTGCCTCATCTTCGGCCTTTCTTTTAGCCCTTGCAGCTTCCAAGACTGCATTTTCCTGCGAGTTTTTGGGGCGACTTTCCTCTGTTACTACCGCCTCCTTTCTCAGTGTGGAGGCTTCATCTCCAGCCTTCCTTTTGGCCCTCACAGCTTGCGAGGCTGACTTGTCCTGCAGGTCTTTGGGGGAGGGCACAACAGTACACCTGCGTCTGCGTGTACTAGTCATCCTTTCTGCACCCATGGCAGAACCTTCTGAATTCTCAAGAGCAGGGTCACCAGATCGCGACTGCACCGTGAGCAAGGCATGTCAATTCTTGAGCGCGTCCAGGAGACAAGGGCAAAAACTATGATTTTGGATTCATAATTGCATATAAAATCTAGTAATGGACTTGCTGCTATGATACATAGATTTTTTTTTCTTTTCATTGAAGTAACATATGAAAGCCCCAGTGCATAGCGGACGGCTAAAGCATGTCGATAATGTCAAAAGAGACCGGGGTAGACCGAACTTGACATGGGAAGAGTCCGTAAAGAGAGATCTGAAGGATTGGAGCATCACCA
>CBMN010039413.1:0-16953 GCA_000582825.1 Hordeum pubiflorum
CCTCGTTGCCTTCCTTGGCCCCCACCCCACCCCCCATCTACCTGACGTCGAGCCCGTTAGGCCCCCGTAGCCGTCGCCGGAATCAAGGTGAAACGTTGTCGTCGTTGCCATAGCCGATTCGTCGGATTGCTTCGAATCTTCTTCATTTTTCCCCGGCCGCCACATCTGACTTTGTGTGCACATCGCTACAGGTCATTCGCACGCGTCGTCACCCGCTGGTTTGGTCTAGACGACGGTGCACCACCATCGCACCGCAAGTGTTCGACGGTTTGCCTAGGTGAGTTTTTTCGTTCGTTTCTTTTTTAACCGAGCTGGATAGAACCAAGCCGTTTGAATTGTAGATGAAGAGGTTGAGGGAGGTAGTCTTCGAGGACTCGTCGTCATCCGAAGAGAAAGAAGACGACGATTACTTTGAAACCGCCGGTCTAGGAGAGGATCGCAGTTTGGCCGCATACACATCAACCATGATAGAGTGGAGGGTCATGCCAAGATCATGGGAGACTACTTTGCGCCAAATTCAACATATCCAGAGAAGTACTTTCGCCGGCGCTTTCGGATGCACATAAGTATTTTTCTGACAATTGCAAAAGCCGTTGAGAGGTGTGATGATTGATTCAAGCTCCGGAGAAATGCAAGTGGAGAGATAAGTGCAAGCCCTCTGATGAAGTGCATTGCAGTTCTTTGAGTCTTTGAAGAGCATCGCAAGATCGAGAACCGACAAGTTCATACTCAGATCCAAGATTATGTTATTGAGCATCACTCGCAACGTCATAGCGCTTCCTAGTTGTTCTATCACATGTTCTTTGCTACATTTGGACCATTCAGTGTTTTCAAATTTGAATAATTCGGTTTGTAAACTTTAAATTTGGTGTGTAAACTATATTCGTGATTTACTTGAACATTCATATTATGTTTAGTTTCTATATGTGTGCTAATATGTAGTTGCAATGTATGCTAGAATTGTAAAGTTTAGAAAAAAACAAAAAATTACTCCGTTAAATATAGAGGATCAGCTAGGTCCGACCAAATCTTAATGAGGTAAATATATTTCACTAAGAGTTTACTCCACCGGTGTCCTTTATGTTTAGGGGATCCGTTAGAGTTGCTCTTATGCAACAGGAGGTGTGGTGTACATGATCGTAACCTTGCTCTGCCTTAAATGAGTCAAATTTCCCTCATCAGTTGCGTTTGTAGCACGGTCGATTGAAAGGCGAGGACAACTTACGGCAAAAAGGAAAAGCTGATACGTAGCACGCATCAAAGCGAGACTATGACAGCAAAGTTGTTGATCAGTATGGGGATATTCGATTCTGAGCTCAGGCTCAGCTGCTCCTGAAATCGTATCCATCTGCTTGTATGTGGATGCGTGCCCTCAAGTGTATTCCCAGACGTATTTTATCTGTATTGGCTTTAAACAACGCACAGGCCTGCATGCATTTATTGAGACGGGAGGCGTTAGCCTGCACGCGGAACATGCTGTGGACGCGCGGCCCAGCAATTTTCCCGAGCCAGCCTGAGCCGCCTCAAGCGCGGTGGATTTAACAGCCACCCACCCAATCTGTCTTTATCTATTCTCTTATCCTCGATCTGCCACTATTTCTGTTTCGTCATCAGCTAGAGTTACATATATACGAGGGCATCTAAATCTAAAAATGCCATGCGACCATGCACATATCCGGCTACAGAAGACATACGCCACAGTGACCACCATGACCAAGAGCCCATCAACCTGGACCATTTTCATGAGCCAGAACAAAAGCAGCCATGCATTATAAAGAGCATCACTGCTCAACAAGTTCTGAATTTTAGAACTGCAAGGTGAACACAAATAGCAACGAATCGATTTTGTCTACCAGAAATGCAAGAACTGCAGGGTTGTCCTAGATGGTGGGGTGGCGACACTTTTGAAGATGCAAGCTGAAAGGCAACGGTCACTCCTGGCTTTTCTCTACTGCACATCGGTTGGAAACCACAGCTCCATGTTGCCTAAATTACAAGAAACAATTAAGAAGTCAACGGCCATTTCGGAATACAACAATTTAGTAAACGGTTTCATACTACAACAGTTTTGGAACATTGTTATCAAGCATAAATAGGTTCGCACAAAGAGATGATGGTAAGACTAGTTAAAAGGATAACTATTCTAGTTAGTCAAAGTACTCGAGCAACAAGTTGATGCAATTTGGGATAACGTGAGCAGTACAACCTAAGTAATATTACAAAAGAAAATGGTTTCTTCAAGCTCGTTTGTGATTTACAACCAAACTGGGATGCATTTCCTATATAGATTATCATATGAATTTAAGCGAGAAACTCTTCACTACCTCTGATCATCAGAGTGGAATTTCGTTATTGCAACATGGACTGTACAAGCACAGATTCAACTTGTCCCTAAATTACACAAAAAAAATCTGACCAAGATAAGCTATCAGATTGTGAATTTTCGGACCAAGTTTACTAGCAGAAAGAAAATATATAAAAGACTATTTTCATCATGCAAGGCTCGCAAGTACAAGAACTCCAAAACTCCTAGCAGATGATAAGAAACTGCAAGTACAGAACAAGCAATGAAGAACTCCTTACACACCTTACAAACTTTTCACAACCGGTTAACATGGAAACACCTAAAGCCTCATTTGTGTTGCATGTGGTTCACACTGACAAGGGATCTTCACACAACCAAAAACCAACCTGTCGTAATTCTATCATCACCGGAAGAACTGGCATAAGAACTTGACTTTTTTTTTTTGTAGTTGTATTACCATAATCCATAGTCTGAGGAATGAACACTGATTGTCAATGGATCACTGAACTGAATTATGACAAATTAAATCATGGCCAAAGTTGACCAGATGCTTCTGAAAAAGTACTAGATGAAGTGAGTTCTTTATAAATTGATACTATAATGGAGCATTTAGAAGTTTGCTCAAGAAAATGATGTCAGGGCTTGAACAACAATGTGGCCTTTAACAAAAAAGAATCTTCTTGTACGTAGTCCAGCACAAGCTGCAACTAGACATCTACTAAATGATGTCAGGGATGGTTACCGCGAAGTCTGCCTCCATACAGTGTTTTCCAGCTTAGATACGGACAATCTTGCATGATGCTCCATAGCCAGATTTGCCCGCCTCACGAGACTTGCATGTAGGATCAATTCAAAAGACAGTTATGTGCATGTGTGATCGCCAATGCACCTTCTCCCACATTCTCACTGACATACAGTGGTTTATGATTCTCACGGTGCTCAGTTATGTACCAACTATTGTCGGATGCCCGCAACAGCCGAATCAACGCGGAACAGTCGCACCTGCAAGAACGGTTTTTCTTCACCTCCAACTCCCCTTGCACATCAAGTTCCAGAGTACGCAATACTGGTTACTTCTACTGCCACTAAGCACTGTCAGCAAACCAAAATGCAGATGAGGAAAGAAGCTCTCAGCGAGCAGCTGCAGATGATCATAGAAGTTGTAATAGTCATACGCCTCACCTAAGGAGTCAAAACTCCATCCTAGCTCTGGTTTGACAGCACTCTTTGTAGGATCTTCTGCAAATTTTAATTTTGACACTACATGAACATTCAGATCCTAAGAAATCACGCAATGTAGGATTTAGATTACACTAAACACACACCACACCATAACAATAGAGTGGATGAAGTCTAAATTAACTATCCCATCAGCATGGGAGGATTTTAATTTTTTAATTGTCTAGCACACGATGGCCACGTTGATCTGGAAAAAAAATCTACACTGCATTACCTCTTCATTCACCCAGGCACCTCCGGATTCACCTTTCCTATGGATTGTGAAGACCGGGTCGGCGAAGCATTCTTCCTTCGACGGAGCTCACCCCAGACCTCCGACGGCTGCAGTCGCCTAATCGCTGCGCACAGCCAGACCCACAACTGGAATCCGCCGGCAACGCCCGTGGATCCTCATGCGACGGCAGCAGCACTGAGGGGGGTGGGGAAGGGGCTTCCATGAATCGTGGCCACAAATTGCTGGATAAAAAGGTGTTAGGAAACTCATCGGTCTACTGGATCCAGCAGAAACTCCAGCCCTGCAGCTTCCATCGCCGCGCCGCCGGAGAAGCAGCAGCCGCCCCACACCCACGTGCACTGCCGTCCAAGCAGTGGGCCATTTTCTACCATCCTAGACCACCGCTCAGTTTTCTTCTACATTCTGATCCACGGCCCATGATCACAGGCTCACGGAAGGACGTCGCGAGCTACGGAAATGGCCCACTGCTGCGCGCTGTAGCATGCCATATATACCCTGTATCCTCATTTTTCCCTGGTCAAGCCCTGACGTCTCAGACTGACTTTCTACCATCCCAATGCACAAACCCATGACTAAGATTTCGGGCTCAGCTGAGCCCGAGCACCGAATCGCCACTCCATCTGTATGCCCTTCTTATTCAAGGTACCTAAAGGTTAAAAAAAATCTAAAGATATTTTTATGCACGGTTCTCTCGTCTTCTTCTTCTTTTTCTTCTTTCCTTTGCTTTTTGTCTTCAGTACATTGGTGTGTACACTCATGAGTCATGAATACGGAATGAATTATATATATAGTACTAATGTGAACATGGTTCCATACAATCCTGCTTTTAGAACGTAGAAAAAAATCACATCGTTCAAGCTTTTTTTTTTAAATAGACAAACAGTTATGCACGTAGAGAATGAACACAAAGCACCATACGATTTTATCGTGTTAAATATGATCATTTGTGAGTTGTGCAAAAATAAAATAAAAATACTTTGCTAATTCCCATCCATTGTGTTAGTTGTTTTAGCATCTCCAAGAAGGGCCCTCAAAAGGTCATTTTAGGGCACCCCCTACTTTCTCAGTCCTAAAAACCTCTAAAAATGCCCTTCATTTCACAACTTTGTTTTTTTTTCTCTTGTTGTTACACATTTGCTGTATGTGACACAAAATTTGACACACAATAATTCAAACTATAATATGTCTATGCATAAAACTCAGCAACGTTCAAATTCATAATTTTAAGCGCGACAATTCAAAAATTTGAACACAAAAAATCAAATAGTACTAGGAAATATTCATCAAACTAATTCATCCAACGTAGTTGATGTTTCAAACTAAGATATAGTAAATAAACTACTTGGACCCATATTGTTCTTACGAGTGCTAAAAAAGATCATCTTTCAGTTGATCGCTTGTGTTGGCCACGGTCTGAGCCAAGGCTCATGTTTGATGTATACTATTACCGAACGTTTTTATTGTTTTCATGGCTAATTAAAATTGGAGAGGGGCTCCTTCGTCCAAAGGAAAAAAAGATCATGTGACGAAAAGGGTTTCCCCCTGCTTTATATTATAAAGCAACAACCAACCGATACAACCAGCTCGTTGGGGCCGCAGCACAAACAAGCCCAAAGAAAAAAAGAGAAACAAATGCCGACGCCAGCAGCTCAACTAAGCGAAGATGGTCGACAACCGTTGCACCCTCCGGAGAAGTACCACTGCATGCTTAGCACTCCGAAGCCTCGCGTACCAAGCAACACCTTCAGGAAGGAATGCGACGACGACGCCGTTGCTGCCCGGACAAGTCCTAGGGTTTCCCCCGGTACCCTGATGGCAGTGGGGAAGGGGTATCACCGACGCCCCTCGGGAAGGTCCGACGACGCCCACGGGCGCAACCGCGCCGGTGGCGGACGAGCCGCCAGGGATTTCTCCCGCCCCAAAACCACCACCGTCACCCCAGACAATCGGAAGTGCACCGCCCAGCATGCCGCCCACCAGCCTGTGCCATCACGGTCACGCACCAACTTCACCGTCTCCTGAGGCCACCAACACGAGACCTGGAGGGAGGGCGAGGAGATACCAGGCTCGGGGGCAACCGCAACGCAGCCAACAGGAGGGGACCACCTCCACCGACGCGCGGAGCCGACCGGACGTAGCAACAGGGACTTGCCAGGCCATCACAGGCCCGGCCGGACCCCAACGGGTCCGGACAGTCCCGGCTGCCACGTTGCAGCACGTCGGCCGCCGGAGCCACCACCACCGCAGCCACAGCCGCCTCGCCGCACCACCAGGGAGCCGCGCCCCGGCCTGCCCCAGCCCAGATGGCGCCCGAAAGGGCCCAGATCTGGGCCGAGCGGGCGCCGCCGGCCAGCCGCACACCGCGCCGCCCCGCAGCCAACGGCCATGCCACTGTGTGAGGGCACTCGAGGCCCGCGGAACCTCGCTGCCGAGCCAGACCGCCGCCAGCCGAGCAGCACCACCGCTGGGCAAGAGGGAGCCCCGACTCCACCTCCCAGCGTGCGGGGAAGGGACGTCCTCCGCCACCGGCGGCGAAGGGGGATGGAGGAGGAGTGGGGGTCGAGATGGGGTGGAGGGGGAGGCGCTCCATCGCCTCGGGGGCGCAGGAGGAGAGGGATTTTTCCTTCGGCTATCAAAAAAAAGATCATTTCAAAGTTGCTCGTGTGCTTATAGGGCTCTCCATCCTTCTCTAGATATCAAGGAATTCATCTAGCAGTAATGTGATGCAAATCCTCCAAAGCCACATAGACTCCCACATCATTGCACTCGAAATCTTCATTTTGACGCACACTCACTCTCAATGATCAAGTTGTGCATGATAACACAAACAACAATGTGGACAGGGAGGCGATGTCGTAGAGACCTTAAAAGGATGGGGTACGGTACAGGGAGACATGGAGACATGGAGAGGCGGAACGGCGGGAGGGTGGCAGACCCCGACGGCGCTGGTGGAGGGAGACGGTTGGAACCGCCCGGATTCACGGACGGGATGGCACAACCGGGCGGAGGAGAGAGAAGGTGGGGGGTCTTGGAGGGAGGAGGTTAAGAGGATGGATTAGTGCGGCCTTGAACTGAGGGCTTGGAGGCTTATTCTTTTTGGATCCTCTGTTATTTACGGATGTAGGGTTATTGGAGTTGATTTTTTGTGCTTAGCCCTCAAAAGGTAATTTGAGGGGTGGAGTACGGGCTCTTGGAGATGCGCTTATCTTGCCTAACATGGCAAAACTGTGATAGGGACATTGACCGCCCATGAATCAAGGATATGATTAGTAATATGTTAGGAAATTCTAAGCTAAACATTGTTCGTGCGATCCTGATATCGAAATTTAGCAAGAAAAAATCACATGTTTTAAGTTTCAAAAATGTACATGGCAAGGGATATATTCTCTTACCTTTTGTAGGACAGCCGATGCTCTTACTTTTAAGCTGCACCGGCTAATTGATAGAGTGCTCTACACTGTGTGTACATGCATATAGATATAGTGATGCAGCGCAAATGTAACATGGGGTGCTATATCCTCGAGGTACATAATTGGTCACTTATGAATGAAGACATCTCATCCTATAATTAAAAGGAGATGGACATAAGTGATAAGCATATCTAAATTAAAATGCTAATATGACTGTCTCGGTTATGATGAAAAAGGGTTTCCACCGTTTTATATTATAAAGCAACCGCACCAACATCGGACCACAACAAGGTTCAAGGTTCAAGGTTCAAAGAAAAAGAAAGAAAAGTGCGACAAGTAATCAAATGGTTCAGGTGGGGGCACAGCACATCAAACCCCTGCAAATGCGAAAAGGATAGAACAGCTAACTAATCTGGCTCAGGGGGCGGTGGGGGTACTGGCGGAGCGATGGAGCCGGCGGTGGAGCGAAGACCCACGATGATCATATCGATGTTGTCCCAATCACGCCTCTTGCTAAGTGGTTTCCATAGCTGTAGGAAGCCAGACATTTTGTAAATTACGTCGGTCGTATGCCTAGGGATCACATGCTCAATGACTAGTTTATTGCGCACATTTCACAAAGTCCACACGAGAGCTTCCATTGCCACCCACAAGGCTGGGCGGGCAACCAATGGGAAGCCAACCATCTACCGGAATAGTTCCGGAAGATTACTATGGTTCCAAGCCCCTCCCACCACATCCCGGAGACAGCTCCAAAGGAGTATTGCTGCCGAACAGAGAAAGAATATGTGGTTGAAGTCTTCCGAAACACCACATGATGGGCAAAGCCCATCACTAGGGCCGCTTCGTTTGATTACTTCCGTACCTGAGGGTAAGCAGCCACGAACCCATTGCGAAAGAAAGATGTGAATTTCATTGGCACCTTAATCTCCCATAGGAGGGTTATTTCTGTCGGGCTTGGAGTAGCCAAGATCGCGCAGTAGAGGGACTGTCTCGGTTATGCAAATGTGCTCCTTATATTGTCCTTTTATAAGCTACAGCAAACAGTCGCACAGCTACTCTGCATGGCGATTATCTTGTTGGATATTTATAGCTCTCTGGATTATTTCCTTTTTTGTTCTTTTCATATTTTAACAAACTGATTTGTGTGCATAGTATGATGTAGAGGGCGGGACAGTGTGTCTAGTTTCCATTATCTAAAAGATGACATATAGAAACCATAATGTGGCAGCGTAAATGGTAGTAGGGGGTACTGTTTACATCCGTAGAGATAGATCATCATTCATCACTGAACAAAAACGTGATATTCCTACACAAGATCGCACACACATATATAGCCAGAGTCCACATGATACAACTGCTTCGGTGTTGCTTTGTACATTCTCTCTTCCTTTTTGTATGTAGAAGCTACCGGTGTGCCCACATTCTTGATCCAACTCAGCTCGCTAAACCAGTGTTGCTGCATTTCGTCCATGGAAATTATTATGCCTCAGTAGCAATGGATGTCGTTATTTGAACGCTATAGTTGTGTTATATTAAGTTATATATGTGTACTAAGAGCATCCGCATCCCTAGGTGTTAAGCAGAGGCTAAAGGTGAGAGAAATTGTTTAGCACTAGTGCTAAAGGTTTAGCACTAGTGCTAAAGGATGCATGTGAGGGTAGATGCTAAGATCAAAAGCTTAGCACTAACGCTAAGCTTAGCATCCAATGCTATGCTTAGCAAAGTATGTTAAACTAATAGCTTGTGTGTCAATCTTTAATTTAGATGATAAATTAATATATTTAGCACCTTCAAGTGGTGTTAAAGGATATGGTAAAATAACACTTATCGAGGTGAATGAGAGAGAAAGTTGACGCGTTTACCGAGGCTGGAAACTATAATTATTTATAGGGATGCGGGTGATCTAACAAATCGACCAATGGCTCCACCATGTACATATACATTTGAAAAAACCACATAAAATGTGTGTATGCGACGTCCAAAATAATGGGGGAATGCTCACCGTGGTTCGAAACTAAGGTGTTTATGAGGGTGCAGATGCTCTAACAATGTATCAATGGCTCCACATTGTGCATGTATAAACATGTACTCAGCTTAAACCGTTGAACCGAGATTATGTAACATAAATATAAACCGTTTATTAAGGACTTGATTTTGTTGAAAACCTCAGTAAAGTCATGACATATAGTGGACACTCTGTCAAAGTAGTTATATTTCAGCAATGGAGTACTCTAGTCACTCGCAAAAAACTTGATACATTCACTTGCCGGGATTGGAGAGAGAGAGAGTTACACATCTAGAGAGAGAAATGGGGGGCGGTCGGCCGTGTAAGGAAAAGGATGAAGCTTGCGAGGGAATCTGGAAAAGAGGAGGTAGCTAGCTAAAGGTGGCCCCCATCCGATCGATGAAAATCTCGAGGGGAGGACGACTACTGTGCCTCCTACCCCAGCCGACGACGATCGACCCAGAGGAAGAGAAAACCTACTTATAAGGGCAGCTGGCCGCCCGGTAAAGGCAGCAGCAGCAGCAGCACCCTCCTCCTCCAACCAGCAGGAGCAGAGAAGAAGAAGCAAGGTGCGCGTCTTGCTCTTCCGCGGAAGCAGCTACCAACGAACCTGCTAGCTGCTGCTGCTACCGCCGTCGGTCGCCGGGGTATGGCGCCGGTGGGTCTGCCGCCGGGTTTCCGGTTCCACCCGACGGACGAGGAGCTGGTGAACTACTACCTGAAGCGCAAGATCCACGGCCTCCACATCGAGCTGGACATCATCCCGGAGGTGGACCTCTACAAGTGCGAGCCCTGGGACCTCGCAGGTACAGTACGCACCACCGATCTCAGTTCGCATGTGATCTCGATCGCGTATGCATGTATTGTGGACTGATGTGGATTACATGATCTTCATGTGTGCAGAGAAGTCGTTTTTGCCGAGCCGTGACCCGGAGTGGTACTTCTTCGGGCCGAGGGACCGCAAGTACCCCAATGGCTTCCGGACCAACCGGGCGACACGGGCCGGGTACTGGAAGTCCACCGGCAAGGACCGGCGCGTCATGACGCAGCAGCACCACGGCGGTGGAGGGAACGGCGGCGGCGCGCGGGCAATCGGGATGAAGAAGACGTTGGTGTACTACCGCGGGCGAGCGCCGCAGGGGGTGCGTACCGACTGGGTGATGCACGAGTACCGTCTTGACGACAAGGACTCCGAGGACACCATCGCTATCCAGGTACGGTATTCATAATCACCTTCATTAATTCTCTCTGTCATGCATGGACAATTGGACATGGTGATCGTCATCTCCTTCTATGCATAGAAATTAGGGTTCTTTTTTAGGAATTGGAAGTTAGGGCTTTGAGAAAAAAATTGATCCTTTTCTTTTTGTGCTGGCCGGGCAAAGAAAATTTTCTGCTTGCGTCCCAAATGAAAGGCGTAAATTTTTCTGAGAGGGTTAAAACATGGCTTTCTATCACGTCTGTAAAACGGTACGAGTAGTAGTATGGGTCACTTTGCTTTCATACCCTGATGAGACAAACATGTAGGCCTCGCCTCGCTGTCCAAAAAATTTAACTAACAAAAGTAAAAGCCGGGGCCTTAGCATTAGTAGTATTTGTTCTTTCTCCAGCGACGTTAATCTTTGTTCTAAGAGGAGAGTAGTACGTACTCTACTCTACGTGTTAACCATGCATGCTACGTGGTATGCTCTCTTTATTTTGGTGAGATTAGAGCAGTCTGCACTGATCATGAGGCACTAAAGGGCCTTAACCAAAGCTAGAGAGAGCAAAGCAAAGCAAGCCCTCATGCATCTTGGCGCGAGATAGCATGCGGCTCGTCGTGTCATGGCCATATGCATGTCGGCGTCCTCCCGCGCTTTCCGCTTTATTCCGTGCTGAATCCCATCATCATCCTCACACCCATCTGATTCTTCCATGGCCGGCCAGTCTTCTTATTTCTTCTGCCACTTTGCTTTGATCATCTCTTTTGTAATACTATAATTAACAAGAATATGTAGAACGCCATTATGACACCGTCATGGATTTGCCCACACTTACCTAATCGATCAGAAGAAGAAGCTGCACATGAGATAATCATGCATGCATGCATGCATCAGTGTGTGTAGGGTGGATAAACTTTCACAAAGACTAGAGGAACCACATAGCATATCGATGGATCTTGTTTTGCTTTTCATGTGCTGCTTGGATTCTGATCATCAACATATGTCGTGCATGGTGAATCAGGACACCTACGCGCTGTGCCGGGTGTTCAAGAAGAACGCCATCTGCGCCGAGGTGGAGGAGCTGCAGGAGGGGCAGTGCAGCATGGCGCTGCTGGAGGGCGCCTGCCAGCAGCTGCTCGCTGCCGGCAGCCGCACTACCGGCCAGGAGTACTACCAGACCCCGTCGCCCGACGTGCCAGCAGGGTCCACCTCCGGCGGTGCTGACCCCGATGCCGACGACGACGACGCGGACAAGGACGACTCCTGGATGCAGTTCATCTCCGAGGACGCCTGGTGCTCCAGCACCGCCGCCGAGGAGAGCACCTCCTGCGTCGCCTGAGCCGGCTGATCATGCCACCCGAGAGCTTCTTTTGTCGGTGGAAATAATCCTCCTGATATATATATATATACCTATATATTTTCCTTTTCTTTTTTGTGATCGGTGCTGCTGGCTATTAATCAATAATCACCTGGTGTTGGAGGTGTAAGATTGCTTAAGCAGTAATAAGGTATATATAATCCTTTTGGGTTCCATCTTCCAGCGTGTTGCTGGGAGCTTGGAGGACCGAGATGCAGGCCTGAAGGTGAAGGCTGTAATCCTTCCTGGAGTTGAGCTCATAAGGAGGATTTATATTTATGATGATAGGAAGAACAATCAGCCTAAATTTGTGTTTTTCTTCTTCTTCTCTTCATGTTTTCCTTGGTGTATTATTATGCTTCTCAATTGGAGGCTCTTTTTCTCCTCTTCCTGTGAAAAAGAAAGAGTGAGGCTATGCCATTCCATAGCATATATAGTTGTTGTATCTCTCCCCCTATATGTCAATGGAATTGAAAAAAATTGTAACTGTTTCTACCTGTCTGCTCAAATTGCATCAATCTGCTCTGCAAACCTGGCGCCTCTGGTTCGTATTGTCTAAGTAAACCCATGATGCTTCTGTAAATCAGTAGATGAGAAAAATAAATTGCAGCTAAAATATGATTTGTTGTAACCAAATTTGTGTCATACATTGTTTACATATATATTCATAAGAAAAATAGACCAAACATACAGATATGAAAACCCATTAAAAAAATACTTCACGACTCATAAAATAGTTATCTCACGAGAAACCATTTTATTTTTTTCAAACATATCTTCAAATGCTGAAAACCTACCCTTTTTTTAGTATATCACATGCAAAGAACCATATCCTGTAAACATGGAAAATCCTACACGGCAGGTTCCATTACATGCTTGGATTGCAAGGCATGCATCAGTACTGATGAAGAAGCTTAATTGAACACTTCTGTGCACAAAAGCGTTGAAGGAATGCTATTCCAGATCAGGGGTTACCACATGCTATTACCAGTACCCCTAGAATGTCAATCAGAATCCTTCGCAAGTCAATAAATATAAGCCCAGAGCAGCTTTGTACTGTCAGCAAACATACAAGCCTAGGACTGTATTTTCCACAAAACCGTGTACTGCAACAAAGTATTACCTGAGTGGTGCTCCAACAACATCTCCTTTTACCACATGGCCAGGAAAGCTTCTATGTAGATCTCAGGCAAAAACAGTAATGATGTATCATCTTTCTGGGCATCGGTCCGGCCTCGCTGGTACCAGAGAAGGCAGAACTAAAGTTCTGCAGTCTACCTTATACGTGTCTTCACCGTGAATTTTCTCTGCAAGCGTGTTGCCTCTGAATCTTTTTCAGAATGGCCCAGCAGGTCAATAGTAACCTTGAACCGTTTCGCCGTTTGTATAGTCACACCAACTGCAAAGTAATTTGCAAATCTACATTTATAAACAGAATTTGCTTTAGACCACATGCATCTGAAGGAGATGCCCTTCTTTTCCTGTAGAGAATTGGGTAAGGCTACTTGCTGACCTCTTACATGCTGCGCTACCTGCTTCGTTGGCATTGTAGTGTTGGAGAAGTTAAGGAGAAAATAACAGCTATGCTACCTGCTTCATTGGCATTGTAGTGTTGGAGGAGTTAAGGAGAAAATAACAGCCAGTTTTTTAACAGATTTTCTGTCCCTTGCAAATTAAGGTTGCAGTACACAGAAAATCAATCTTGGGTTGAGACTGATCGTTTGTTCTTACGGATCAAACGTCTTTCATTCAAGAAAGAGAGGAAGGATTGATAGCATTTAGTTGAACATAAGGAGCTTTGTAATTTCTTCTGGAGACATTTATATGTTCTACTATAAATGTGAAGATAATTGCACTCAGTTACTCCTTTGTCAGAATCTAAAGCTAAAAGTTTTGTCTGATCTAGATGGCTAAATGGCTAGCAATGTAAGCTCATTGACACTATAGGGCCTCATGGCTACATGAACCTTTCCTTTTCCTTTTCCCTTCTGAAACTTTCTGTTTTACAATGCCGATCCCAAGACAGATGCATGTGGCCATAGCTCACTACCCTTGTCTTTAGTCCTCTTCTTCTCTACGACACTTCAAAGAGGCTAAGCTTGTGAGGCACAAAAACAAGTTCAGTGGGAAAAAGAACATGATCTAATGCAAGGTCCAGGCAGGCGGCGTCGTGACAACTTTCTCATTCTGGTACAGCCCCTCCACGACCTGCCAGCATTGGAGATCATAAAAGTGTGTTATCCAGATAAAAAACAGAACAAAAGCCGGCCCCGTTAAAAGAAACAAAAAGAAGATCCTTCGGTGCTGTAAGACATCCAGAGCCTGCAGCTTGTGTGAGAATCCTGGAAAGAGAGACACGGCTACTTGTAGGGCAGGCTTTGAATCATTTCACGGAGGGGCTAAAGAGCGCAGCAGCTGGACACGGTAGGGAAAGACAAAGGGGAAAGACAAAGAGAAAGATCGGCAACAAAGGAGGAGGCGAACCAGGAGATCATGGCGCCGGTTGGTCTCCCCCCAGGCTTTAGGTTTCATCCAACTGATGAGGAGCTTGTGAACTATTACCTCAAGAGGAAGGTCCATGGCCAGAGCATCGAACTCGACATCATCCCAGAGGTAGACCTCTACAAGTGTGAGCCTTGGGAGCTAGCAGGTAACCTGAAAATTTGAACTCTGTCGCTTGTTCATCCTGTTCTCTAACTACTGCTGAGTCCCGATTGAACCTGGGATATGTTCTTTGTTTTGAAAGAGAAATCATTCCTGCCTAGTAGAGACCCTGAGTGGTACTTCTTTGGGCCAAGGGATAGAAAGTATCCAAACGGATGCCGGACGAACCGAGCAACCCGAGCAGGATACTGGAAATCAACCGGCAAAGATCGGTCCATCAACTACCAGAAGAGGTCAATCGGTATGAAGAAGACATTAGTCTTCTACCAAGGCCGAGCTCCTCAGGGGATCAGGAGCAACTGGGTCATGCATGAGTACCGCATCGAGGAAAGCGAATGCAACAACACCATGGGGGTTCAGGTTACTCCCTCATCCTCCTCTCCTCACTTTCAGTACCAGTTAAATCCTTGTGTTTCTGCTGCATTTAGTGAGCTCAGGATGCAGTTCATAGTACTAAAATCCAGGCAATCTTGTAGTAATCATACCTTGGAAATATGCAGGATTTTAGAGATGTTCTCTTGCTATAAAATAATTTTGTTTTGATTATAAACTGCAAAAATAAAATTGACAATAAAAGAGGGGCGAAATAGCTAGGGCATACATAGTTCAGGAAAACTACGTTGTTTATGCATGGAGTGCATGAAAAGCTAGGGTTCTTATCTCTTTTTCCCCGGCCCATATCCATCAGCATAAAGTATTCCTTGCTTCCATGGACCATAGCTACTTTACAAAGTACAGCAGAAGTTCTTCTAATGGGGTCACACATGGCACGCTTTTTTCGGTCCTCTTGATAAGACAAATCTAACATCCAATTCTTGGTTTTGAAATGAAACCATACTGTGTGACTGCACAAGGGGTGCCACCACCGCCTCATGATGCAGATACACATAATCTAGGTCTTTTGCATGTTGATGCTGCCTTAAAGCTTAGACGTCCTTCGGTGTGGCCCAGTGCTGTGTCGGTGGCTTTGCACTTTATTCTCCATGTCCCACTCCTACTTTACTTGGTAGTAAAACTGAACATAACTGCTGATCCCATGTCAACTGTAGATTAGACGAGAGAGCACAGCACGATAGCTAGCTAAAAATTGTGCATACGGTGTCATCCATTTGACATTTCTTATGAATAGAGTAATAGACTATTAGTATTTAAGTCTGCATTGTATTTCATGACAACTGAATTTGATTATAGTTTACTGCAATCATAACACAGCAGTTAACATGATACAACTCTTCATAATTGTGGATAGTTGGTCATGTTCTAAATGTACAATTTGGCTGCAGCATACTTTCAGAAGCGACTTTGCCTATCATTTCCCGCTGCACATAATTCTGAATACTCTAGGGATTCACTCACGAGATTGGTAATAAACAAGGTTTTTCTTAGCTAGAGACCCTTCTGAATCCCTTCTGAATTCTAATATTAGGAACCAACTAGCTAATGATAACCTTTACAAAAGAGGACTCAAAAAAAGCAGGATGCAGAGTTGCAGACCCAATGGTATAAACACAGAACGTTATTTGAATGTATAGTCGTATGGATATAGCACATGTACCAGAGCAGCGAAAGTTCCCAGCATAACAAAGAAGCATCATCTACACAGTTTATAAGTATGCAGCGGTATATTGTTCAATAAACCAGGTTGGTAATAAATAAGGTTGTAAGTCCTAAAAAAGGAGAATAAGAAAAAGCAGGACGCAGACCCCAATCCACCACATGTATAAACATATAGCGTAATTTGAACTTTAGATGTAGCACATGTGATAGAGCAGCAAAATTCCCCGGCATAATGAAGAATCATCATTGACACAGTTTAAGTAGCTGTATATTGTTCAGTAAAGCAGAAAGCTTAGCATGGAGTTAGTTTTTCATCCGTGTGGATTGAATCTTCCCATGATTCGTCCAACATAGACAGTTTGTTCCATGTGAAAGCAAAAAAAGGAAATGAGGATGGTTGTTCATCTTTCTTGTTCTTTTACAGGACTCCTATGCACTATGTCGGGTTTTCAAGAAAAATGTGCCGGCTGGTGAATTTGAAAAACAAGGTGAATGCAGCTCATCACAGGCTAAAGGAAATCAAGAACAGGTTACAGACTTCGAAGAGGCTGGAGAGTCCTCAACTGCAAATGAGAATGACAAAGACAATTCTTGGATGCAGTTCATAGTGGAAGACCTGTGGTGCAGCAACAAAACAAAGTAATTGACTAGAGAATGCAGCTTGCTCAACATGACCTAACCAGAAATTCCAGCACTAGTTACACTGTGTATCTTTGTATATGTTCGATAAAAACACTTCACTTTGGACAGTATGAACACTTAAGTTTGGACTCTGATTCTTGATGTAGGCTTATACTTTTCTTCTTTTGGTAATGTAATATACAAATGGGCTACTTTGTACTTTAAGTCTTTTATCTGTATCTATCATCCAATGCAATGATTTAGGGTCCCGATATTCACCACACGTGTGGCATATTAGACATGCGCCCACACACCGTGTGTGGCATACGTAGGAGGCAGCCCACACGGGTCGTGT
>CBMN010039426.1:0-12983 GCA_000582825.1 Hordeum pubiflorum
TCACCACCGGTCCCGATCCGCCGCCGTGATGTCTTCCAGCCTATCCCTCGACTGCCGCAACGGATACGCAGTCTGTCGCGATGGAGACGCAGTCCGCCTCGTCCGTCGGCGCCCCTTCCTCCACTAACTCTTGCAAGGCGGAGAACATCGCCTGGAAGCTGCGGTGTCGCCGTCAGCGAGAGAGGGAGGTGTCGTGGGAATATGTCTGACAATAGTACCAGGGGTACGAATGAAGGGGGCGGAGCCCAGCTACGGCGCAAGTGTAACACTCATATTTACGAGTTCGGGCCCCACTCAGAAGTGGTAAAGACCCTACGTCTCGAGCCCGGAGGCTTAGTGTTTGCTTATGGAGGTGTCTGATTACAGAGAGTTCGGAACCCTTGCTCAGGCGCCAGGGGGTGACTTATATAGAGTGCGCCACCACCGGCCGAGCGCCATTACAAGGGCAATTAATGCCAGTAACTACCGGAGTTACTAGAAACTGGTGCTTTAACTAGGAGCGTTACAGGTAACGTAGTCTTCACAGCACTTTATGTGAGTTAAGTTCCTCGAACGTTGCGGCTGCTGCGTCGCCTCTGCTTCTTCTCGTCCGAGTAACGAAGCTTGGCCGACTGGCTGGTTGGCGTCCGAGTGACTCCAAGGATCCGAGTGGATCTAGTGAAATCATCCGAGTGCAAAGGTAGTCCAGGGACTTCCTTGACCGTGTGGGACCCCAGGTGGGCCCCAGATGTCAGGTCCATGACCCTACCTAGGGTAGGTGACCTCACCAGTAGCCCCCGAATCGGTGGAGGTTTGAGAGATGAGTGAATGACGTGTCGTGACGTTATCAGCGTCTGTGGGACGCCGGGAAACGGGTCGTGTCGTTTCTCACCCGGCTTTGAAACTACAACGGATTCAGGTTGGATCGATTCCGAGTGATCCAAACAGCCTGACTATTTGAGCCACTCGGCTGGAGTCGGATTTGCTCTCGGGAGCTATATCTCGTTTATAGCGAGCTCGCAGCTCCCCTTGCGTAAAGCACCTTGCAGCGCCCACACATATGGGTCAACCCAATAGCATGTTTCTCGATCAGTCGTTCCTTCAGTCGGATCGTTGATGTGTTTTCCTTGCTTCTTTCTGTTTTTTCTTTGGTTTTCTTATTTCTTTATCAGTTTTTATTGTAATACTTTTTTTGTCTTCTTATGTTCTCTTTGGTTTTCTTTGGTTTCTTTTTGGTTTTCGTTGGACTTTTTCTTTCTTTCTTATTTTCTTCCTTTTCATTGATTTTCAATCTTTTTTTTCATTGGTTTTCTTTATTTTTAGGTTTTCACTTTTTTCATTCTTTTGCACTTGTTTTTTTTGGGTTTAATTTTTCTTTTTTCTTTCTTTTTCTATTTTCATTTGTTTCTTTGTTTCCTTTTCTCTTTCTTTCCACATTTTTTGTATGGAACATTTTTGACACACGTTTAACATTTTTCAAATACACGACTAACATTTTTCTAAACATATGTTCTATGACTACTCTCTTGGATCGCAATGTACATTTATTTGATAAATAGGAAACATTATATATACATGTTTAACTTTTTAAGTTACATGATGAGAATTTCTTAAATTCAGGATTAACATTTTGATTAAGCGTATATTTTTAGGCCTACTATTTTGTGCATTTTTATATACATCAGCGACATTTTTTATATACACTTTTAATATTTTTTAGATACATGATTGATATTTTTAAGACATATATTTTTATTTCTACTTTTGCATGCACATTGTACATTTTGTTAAACATCATGAAGATTTTTTTTATCGACGTCTAACTTTTAAAAAATACACGATTAATTTTTTTCATATATATGTTTTGATATCTACTTTTTTCCATAATAATTTGTACCTTTTTTATGTACATCAGATTTTTTTATACATCTTTACAAAAATTATTGACATTTGTTTCTTAAACATATTTTGATGTCTGCTTTTCGTACACATTATACATTTTTTGTATACATCAGAAACACTTTTCCATACATGTTTAACATTTTTTACATGTGCAATCAACATTTTCAATTATGCATGTGAGGTTTCTATAGTAGATATATTGAGAATATTTAGAAATATAAGCAAAATTAATAAACAAAATAAAGGAAAGTGTGAAGAAAAAACGGAAGGAAAAAAGAAGCTCTGAAGGCCTCTGTTCATCGGTCGGCGGGCCCATTCTGGCAGCTCTTTTTTTTTTCTGCGGTCTGTCGCCCCATCCTGCCCCCGCTGCGGGCTGTGGCCGCTGCTTCTGCCACCGGCGGCGGTGGCTAAGCCAGCTAATGGCGCCACCGCCGCCTTATCTTCTCAGCCTTACCTGTGCCTCCCCGGCGAATCAGTCCGGCACTTCATCGCGCCGTCGTGGTCATCCTCGGCGGATTTCCCCTTTGCCCACCGGCCGCGCGCCGTCGCCAGCAGCGATGGGCCCGCCACGCTTACCACCGGCATTCCTTTCGTGAGCAGACTGAATCCCCACTAATCGCTTGGGCTGGTGCGCCACCGCCCCTACGCCGTCGGCGTCGTGCCGCCGCCGTCACCACGCCGGAGCTCCACCTGAAGGTGACCCATTTCTTATCATTATCCCCTTTCCTGTTCTTCTTCAGTAAGACTACTACTTGTACAGCTGTTGTAGCCCATGCTTTCGTATGCCAAGAGCAAGTTTGCCTGATGTACACAACACAGAGAAAAGGCTGTAGCCTGCTAGATATTTCTTGGTGTGAAATTCCCCACGGAGACCAGACCAGCAGCCAATGCTGAATAATGCTCCCACTTGCACCTTGTGTGGTCATCCTAGCAAGCTGGACATCCGAGAATCCTGCAAATGTGGTTGACTGGTGAGCTAATTTCAACAAAAACCACACAAAAAGTCATAGCGACGTTTCCATTTACTACCTCGTGGCGTTAGATCGTCGAGGCTCCGATCAGACAATCATCCTAAGCATCTTTATACCATTCTCCTTCTCCTTCCTTGACTCCCTCTGAAAAAGATCCCCTTTCTTTGATCTTCCCACCACAGCATAGGCATGTGACAAAGAAGCCAGAATAGGTATGACTCCCCTCCCAGTGTTCGTCCTCCCAGTTTTTGTGCTCCTGCCATTGATTTGTCTCTGCAAAGCCGATGATCGCCTTACTCCTGCGAAGCCGCTCTCCGCCGGCGACAAGCTCGTCTCGAGCGACGGTGTCTTTGCTCTTGGCTTCTTCTCCCCAAAAAACTCGACTGCGGGCTCATACGTCGGCATATGGTACAACAACAACATCCCCAGGCATACGTATGTGTGGGTTGCTAACCGCGACAAACCGATCACCGATGGTTCTCCTGGGAAGCTGGTTGTGACCAACAACTCCGACCTCGTCGTGTCTGACTCCCAGGGACGCGCTCTTTGGACAACCATCAACAACTTCACATCCGGAACCACCGGCACTTCTGCTATACTGCTCAACTCCGGAAACTTTGTCATCAGGTTCCCAATGGCACGAACATATGGCAGAGCTTCCATTACCCAACCGACACCATCCTCCCCGGCATGCCTTTACCACTGAGCGCCAATGATGATCTCTACACCCGCCTCGTTGCTTGGAGGGGCCCTGATGACCCAGCCACCAGCAACTACTCCATGGGCGGTGACTCTAGTTCAGACCTCCAGGTTGTCATCTGGAATGGGACGAGACCGTATTGGCGCAGATCTCCGTGGAATGGTGAATTGGTCACTGCCTCGTATCAAAGCAGCACTGGCTTCATCATGACCCTAAGAATTGTCTACAGAGGGGATGACTTATACATGACATTCACCGTCTCTGACGACTCGCCAAGCATGCGCATGACGCTGCAGTACACGGGCATGTTTCAATTTCTGGTGTGGAACAGCAACTCGTCATCATGGGACGTTTTCACAGAGCAGCCAAGTCCTAGCTGTGACCAATACGCCTCTTGCGGACCATTTGGCTACTGTGATGCCACTGAAACAGTTCCGAAATGCAGCTGCCTCAGTGGGTTTGAGCCTGACGGTGTAAACTTCTCCAGAGGGTGCCGGAGAAAGGAGGATCTGAAATGTGGCGGTGCCGATAATTTCTTGACCTTGAGAGGTATGAAGATACCCGATAAGTTCGTGTATGTCAGGAACAGAAGCTTCGACCAATGCAGAGCAGAGTGCAGCCGCAGTTGCAATTGCACTGCATATGCTTATGCTAACCTGCAAAATGGCAGCACGTCTGATGACCTGTCAAGGTGCTTGATTTGGTTGGGGGAGCTTGTTGACACAGGAAAGTTTCGTGATGGCGAGAACCTGTACCTCCGTCTAGCCAGTTCAACAGGTATACATCTTTCCTTATGCGCTTATTGATTGTACGGCATGACCTATCCCTTTTATATTGAATGCTAGATCTGGTTTAGGATGACACGCTAATCACGTGAAACACAACATCGCAAGAAATGCGTGTGGAATTTTGAAAGCATCATTCTCTTGCTGGACTATATTTCTGTCTTTCTGCAGTTGAGAAACAGAGTAATATATTGAAGGTTGTACTGTACAGCCTGACCTATCCATTTTATGTTGAATGCTAGATGTGGCTTAGGATGACACACTAATCAGGACAGACACAACATCGCAAGAAGTGCGTGTTAAATTTTGAAAGCATCGCTCTCTTGCTGGACTATATTTCTGTCTTTCTGCAGTTGAAAAACAGAGTAATATATTGAAGATTGTACTCCCAGAAACGTCTAGATTTGGTTAGGAAGATGATATACTAATCACGACAAACACAACACTTGCAAAAAACGCATTTTATAATTTGAAAGCACCATTCTCTTCCTAAATTTCCGCCTTCCTGCAGTTGCCAAAGAGAGTAATGTGTTGAAGATTGTACTCCCAGTAATTGCTGGTATTCTGATACTCACATGCATCAGCCTTGTGTGGATATGCAAGTCAAGAGGTAAAAACAATATTTGCTATACTTTTTCAGGACGCAATTTTCATGAGTTATTTGTAAGAAACAATATTGATATGAAGATATTTCTGTCAGGCAAACGACGAATCAAGAAAAGTAATAATAAATATACACGACAACACTCGAAAAATTCCAAATCTAATGAACTTGAGAACGAAACTATAGAACTTCCACATATTTGCTTTGAAGATGTTGTTACTGCAACGGACAATTTCTCAGACTACAATATGCTCGGGAAAGGTGGCTTCGGAAAAGTTTACAAGGTAAAAATGGTTTTAATCTGATCATCGTCGATATAAAAAGTTCCCATCTTTCGTTCAATTGAAGAATGATGTGTTGTGTAGGGACGGTTAGAAGGTGGCAATGAAGTTGCTGTCAAAAGGCTTAGTAAGAATTCTGGGCAAGGAGCCGATGAGTTCAGAAATGAAGTGGTTCTGATTGCCAAATTGCAGCATAGAAACTTAGTTAGGCTTCTTGGTTACTGCACTCACGAAGATGAGAAGTTGTTGATATATGAATACTTACCTAACAAAAGCTTAGATGCCTTCCTTTTTGGTATGTTCTGCTCTTGTGGTCACGTCTCGCAAAACATTCTTAGAATCACTGAATTTTTTATGGTTGTTAATGCTTTGAATTTTGCACTTTTTTGCAAGATGCCACAAGAAATTCCGTGCTTGATTGGCCGGCCCGGTTTAAGGTAATTAAAGGGATAGCGAGAGGGCTTCTTTATCTCCATCAAGATTCAAGGCTAACAATAATCCATAGAGATCTCAAAGCAAGCAATGTCTTGTTAGATGCAGAAATGAACCCTAAAATATCAGATTTTGGTATGGCAAGGATCTTTGGAGGAAATGAGCAGCAAGTGAACACTGTCCGCGTTGTTGGTACATAGTAAGTAATGCATGCACCAGGTAACGCTTAAGATGGTAATTTTTTACAGCTTAACTAATTTAATTTCTTGGATTGATTCAAACAGCGGTTACATGTCTCCTGAATATGCAATGGAAGGTTCCTTTTCTATCAAGTCTGACACCTATAGCTTTGGTGTTCTACTCTTGGAGATTGTAAGCGGGTTAAAGATCAGTTCATCCCATCTAATCATGGACTTTCCAAGCCTTATAGCTTATGTAAGTTCACTAAAATGCTCTAAAGTTTAACAACTTTTACACTCATATTAAATGGAGGATTTCATCGGTTTAGGCATGGAGCTTATGGAAAGATGGAAATGCAAGAGAACTGGTGGACTCGTCCATTACGGAGATCTGTCCGCTTCATGAAGTTCTGCGGTGTATTCAGTTAGGTCTCTTGTGTGTTCAAGATGATCCAAATGCTCGGCCACTCATGTCATCCATTGTGTTCATGTTAGAAAATGAAACAGCCCCGCTTCCTACTCCGAAGGAGCCAGTATATTTTAGGCAACGGAAGTATGAAGTTGGAGACCAAAGGCATGACTGTGACCTGGAAATGTCTCTGAATGGCATGACTATGACAATGCAAGAGGGGCGTTAAATGTTTAGTTCCATTATTTCCCTTTTTGTAAAAATCTCTAATTTGTACAGTTGAGCAATTCAGCAATTCATGCTCCCATGGACAAACAAACAAACAGTTTTTTTTCTCATGCATGCTCCCATGTACAACAGCAATGCTGCACATTCTGGTTGGAAAAATTGATATTCCCTTTGGCCGCTCAAAAGTAAGAGACGGACGACGAGTCTCCTAATTTTTTTTTGAGCAGCTAAAGTAGTTGAGGGTCCGGCTAGGTCTGGTTTAACTAATCAAAAGGGAATCTTTTGAGGAGTTAAGCCCTTTTGAGGCTTCGATTAAAGATGCCCTAAGGTTCCAAAATTCCGAGGTTTGATTTATTTGGCCTTGTATATTTGGAGTACAAAATCCACACTGTTTCACAAATTGGGGATGGAGTATACACTTATTTCTTCCTTCTTGGTATTATCCTTCTTAGCAAAGTTGCCACATAATCCCGCCGTTTTCACTTGGACGGACGAGCAAGAGAACCATGTGCTCACAAAGATCGACCACTTCTTCTGATGTGATGATCAGAATGTTATGTTTCCTAGGGCCTTGCTACAACTCATCCCCTCGCTCTGCATGACTCCCCGCTGCTGCTGAGTTGGAACCTATTCGAGACAAGGAAGCTCTCACTCAACTTGAAAAGTATTGGCTTTATTTTGATGACTTCAAGGACAAGGTGTATCTCGTCTGGTAAAAAAATATCATCGCCTCCGACCCCGTTCATCGTTAAAGCTTAGCCGACTGGCCATGACAGGGATAGAAGGTGGGGGCTATTGAGCACTAGCTCGCGGTGTCCAAGGAAGTTATCTCGCGCTTGAACGTGGTGGAGGAGACCCGACCCCTGTCCACGGATCTTTAACTGCGTCGCAATTGAAATGGCAAGTACATAGGTCTTAATGCGGTCCAAAATATGAAGACGAGCAACGCTCCAGGTTGGCTTGGATTCCGATGATCGATGCCAACACAAAGTTGTTCCATATCAAGGTCAACGACCATGGAAGGACAAATTACATTCAGACTCTCCAATGTACCAAAGAGGTTTTCCAGCACATGGAATAGCACTCGCAGGGGCATCCTGTCAGTGGCCGCCGACAAGTCGTAAGAGTTATAAGCCGATCTATTGACAATATAGTTTAATGGAGCCATCTGATGGAAAGTTCCACCCGACGAAAGCTTGGCCAGAGCTTCATGATAAATTTACTTACTCGCATCAAACAAAACCCTTTGATTAATTGCCAATATCGTCTTCTCGTGGCTTCCCCTCAACTGTTTGAACCAGACGTCCACCCTGAAACGAAATAGGCCTTGTGTCAGCCCCTCAGTTCTAGGCCGAAGTAGAGCGAACTTGTTTCCGCATGCCTCCAAATTCTTATTCATATACAACCATTTCTGGTGTCTAACGTATACCTAACTCGAGATGGCTAGAGACAACAAAGAGGGGAGTTTTGCTCGCCTCAGCAATGGATAAATCCAAGCGTTGAAGCAAACACACTCATCTATAACACCCAATTATAGGTATTGGAAAAAGTCCTACCGATGTAATTATAGATAACTTAATTTGGCCTTCCTGGTAGGGGCCCATGTTATACCCAACGCACAAACAAGGACAACTTTCTTAATAATTGATATTCATGAACGCTTCCTTCTCAGGCTTGTGTTAGTTAAAGACCCCTAGCCCGCCGATAAGCCTGCTTGCTACTATCACTTTTGTCTTAGAAGTCTCCATTCCCAATGTCTTTATTGTGTATGGGGCGACGCCGCCTTATTCTACCAAGCTCAAATTTTAGGCTCTCTGCTACCATCACTAAGACTTATTTGGGCTTGATGCAGACTTCAACGAGGCCGAAATTCGAGAAGCTATTTCCCCCCATCCCTAAGTGAAGATGCATGGCCCCAATGGCTTATTCGGGGCCTTCTTTAAATCTTGTTGATATATCAAGGAGGGCCTTGTGGCCGTGGTCCTCCACCTAGTGGCCTTGCGTGGTGACTGCACAAATCTAGTAAACCTAGCAAATATTATCCTACTTCCCAAGAAAGTTGACGCCGTCAGGATGAAAATAACTACCGCCACATCAACCCGATTCACGGGTTATCGAAGATATTCTCAAAGCTCCTCGCAAACAGACTTGCTTCCCTTCTTGATGCCATTGTCACCAAAAGCCATAGTGATTTCATAAAAAAAATGCATACACAATAACTTCCTCCTCATTCAGAATCTCATCAAGGAGTTGCACCATTCCAGGACGCCTAGCCTTTTCCTCAATCTTAACATCCGCAAGGCTTCTGACCAGTCAACCGGGAATATCTTCTCGAAGTGATGGACCATATTGGTTCTGACCAGAGATGGCACAAGTAGATTTGCTTATTTCTTGTCTCTTAATCGTCTTGCGTCCTTCTGAATGGTAGTTCGGAAGCTCCGTTTGCCCATGGGGAGAGGGGGAGGGGCTTCAACAAGGGGACACCTTTCGATTATGCTATTCATCCTAGCCACTCATCATCTTCATCAAGATTAGGGGTCTGCATGCATGTTCGTGCCAGTGTTGTCCGTTGCAGAATTTCACTACTAATGACCCCAGAATATTCGCAAACCCAAATAAATTCGAGCTCAGTGCGATCAACTCCATCCTCGAGTCTTTTGGAAACGCCAAAGGCCTCTTCACCAACCTAGCAGAGACCGAGGTCTTCCCGAATTGGAGGGATTGACCTAGAGGACATTCTTACGACCTTCCAGCAAATGTAGGGGCCTTTCCGGTACGTTACCTCGCCCCTGCATATGAACCATGTCTGTTCAAGGCCCATCTACAGCTGCTCATTGACAAGATTCTTACGGCCATTTTCCAGATGACAGCTATCCCTTTGCCCAAGTGGCCTAGAGTGAAAATTGACAAGAGCGTGGACGATAGTGAGATTGCGGGAGCATTTTGGGCGGTCTCCACACCTGCGATGGCTATGGCCGCAATGGATTGATCCGGGATGCGCGTGTATTCTCTCAAAGCTTCCTTGTGATGCAACTGGTATGGCCCTGTTCAAGGATTCCACCTCTATCACCATTGGCGACAATTCGAAGGCCTCCTTCTATAACGACAATGGGACCAGTTTGGGAGCCCTGAGACGATGTTGCCATCGGCTAATTGGTATTGTGTCGTGGAAGAATGGAATGTTCCCAAGTGAAGCTTTTTAACTGATGGCATGTTTGAACAGGTTCGGCCAAGTGTGGGAGTTCATTGATTTGGCTACACCAGCTCGACTATCCTCGACCTACTGGGGGTGGATTCTATTACATGGATCTGAGGCATGAGGGGAATAATCTCCGGGCTCTACTTACTCGGCACAGTTCATCGGATTCACAACATAAGTTCACCTCTGACAAGGTTTGGAAGGCACACACAGAACCGAAATTCAAACTTTTCTCGTGGTTGGTCCTCCACGAGTGGATCCTAACCATGGATCGTCTTGCTAAGCGAGGATGGTCACGCAATCATATCTGTCAGCTTTGCCTAAGGGGACAGAAGATAGTGTTAACTTGGATGGGGGATGGTCTTATACCTGGATCTGATGCTACCTTCTCTTCCGTCAATATTTGGTGGGACGACTACATTAAGTAAGTGGGCGTCACAGTGGATCTATGATATACATCATGTGGAATGTGTGGAAGGAAAGGACATGGCGTATTTTCAATAGTATCAGAATGACGTATATCGAAGGTGGCACGCATTACCTACGAGGATATAATGCAATCACATCCAAGAGTACACCACTATCACAAGTAATTGACATGTGATGTAAGCCATTAGTTATTGGGTTAATTTGATAAATGCCACTTGAATTCTGGCGATTCCGAGAAATACCATTGTAATTTCCAAACTTTGAAATGTGTCATTCCAGTGGCATTTTTCATAGTCCGCAGTGGCGTGTTTCAAAGTTTGCAAAATTTGCAGTGGCATTTTTCAAAGTTTGGAAATTGCAGTGGCATTTCTAGGAATAGCCAGAATTCAAGTGCCATTTATCCTATTAATACATGTTTTGCCATTTTGATGAAAAGGCAGCACTTCATCGGTTTTGGGGCGGGACGTCCCTGTTTTTTTCGTTTCTATTTTGTTATCCCCTGTATTTTTTCTTCTATAAAATTGTTTAGGATTTAAAAATACTTCTGAATTTCAAATAATGGTTAGGATTTCAAAACCAAAAACAATTTCAGCAAAAACGTTCACGAGATTGAAAAACTGCACTCAAATCTGAAAAATATTCGTGAGTTCGAAAATGTTCCAAAATTCAAAGAAAGCTTTCGGAATTGAAAAAATGCTCTTAAATCCAAAAAATGTTTGTGATTTTAAAAAATGTTCATGAATTCAAAAACATATTCACGATTTTGATCAAATGGTCCTGGATTTAAAAAGTTCATGAATGTTCCTAATTTTTTTGTGAATATAATTTTTTTCATTAATTCAATAAATGTTCGTCAAACCAAAACTGTTCATTGATTTTAAAAATTGTTCCTAAATTTCTTTTGTCAATTAAAAAATGTTTCATGAGTTTCAGAAAAGTCTTCTAAATATAAGAAAAATGCTTGTAAATTCTAATAAAGTCAACAATTTTAAAGAATGTTCACGAATTGGTACAGAAATTTGCAAATTTGAAAAATGTTCATCATTAAATAAAAAATGTGCATGAACTCGAAATATGTTATTATTTCAAAAAAAAATGCTGACAATACTTTAGAAAGAAGTTTGAAAAATAAAAAAAAGTGAAAATGAAAAGAAAAGAAAAAATGAACATGAAAAAAGAAAAGAAAAAACGAAAATGAAAAAATAAAGGAAAGAACGAAAATGAAAAACCAGAAAGAACGACAAGAAAAAAGACAAGAAAAAGGAAAAACCGGTCTAGAAAGGTTATAGAATCTTCGCAAACCGGGAAAATGATAGTTGGGCCGGCCCAAAAATGTACGTGCGGGGGAGCTGGAGGATGAGCGCGTGGTCGCTGGTTTGCGACCCGCGCGCCAAATAGGATTTGCCCGCTGGTTATCCATTAACAAATGGAAAAGAATTCTCGGACCGCCTTGAGACTCCTATTCATCGCACCGTTGGTATCGTCTGAGCATGAGTTGGGTTCCGACTCCAATTCCACAGCTCCGTTGGCCCTCCTCCTCACCTATATTCATCGCACCATGATCGAGCGAGGTGCAGGCAGGCATGTTTCGTCCGGCGTTGGGAGTCGCGGGGAGGACCCTGCTGCGGCGGTTCTGCGGCCAGGCCGCGGCGGCCGGGTCGCTGCCGAGGCCGGCCGGAGCTAGCAGGCTGAGACACCTACACGTATACGCCTCTGGCTTAATACACTCTCAACTCAATCTCCCTCTCTTCAGCGTGGACGTGCGTGTTTGATGAAACTGAATATTTTTTCTGGTGATCAAATTGCAGCCTCAGCAGAGCAATGCTGGGGATGCTGGCCACCGGTTTGGCTTTCTTCGCAGGTATATGGCGCTAGCTGCATGGTACGGGTATTTCGGTTTTGGTGTTTGGATCTGTGTGAAGGAGATTGGCAGGATTGTGCCGTCAGAGATTGACTGGGTTGAAGCTGGAGTCGTCTCCCCGATTGTGAGGAAACAAAAGAATTGTGGTGAGAGATTATAAATATTCTCCCGTGCTATCTAGTGTCTGTTTTGAATCCTTCTCTTAGGCCTCCTTTGATTTGAAGGAATTGCATAGGATTTTTGGAGGATTTGAAGCCTTGGGAAATTTTCCTTTTGATGCTCATTTGATTCATAGGATTGGCATCTTTAGGAATTTTTCTATAGGATTCATTTATACTACATTTCGAGTAAATGGCACTGACGGTCCGAGAACTTGGGGGGTGGGTGTACTTAAGTCACGGTACTTGCAAACCGGAAAAACCCGTCATAGAACTTGCATTGCGGGTGCAGATAGGTCACATATGCCATCTGAACCGGCCAGATGCTACATTTTCGGAAAAAACCCGTCATAGAACTTGCGTTGCGGGTGTAGATAGGTCACACATGCCATCGGAACCCTTTTTTTCCTCCCTCTAACAGTCACGCATGGCGTACATGAGCTTGGTTGGGGTTGATTATTTTCTAGAAAAGACCCTATTATTTTAGTACAAGAGCCATATTGCAAATCTGATCGCTTTAAAAAGGAGTCCTTCTCTCGTTCCCAAATTTCGAATTTGGTCTTCTCCTTGTTTATAGGGCTTAGTATGACTGCAGGCAGTTCAGGGCAACCTTTTTATGCAATGTCATCTTCCTCCTGTTGCGTCTCTCTTTTTCATATCCTTCGCAAACAAAACAAGGACCTTTGAGTGCACAGAGCTCTTGCCATTTTTAAACAGTCAACTTCAAAGTCAATTATGACCAAATCATCAAGTGTTTTACCAGGGGGCCACCAAAACACAATATCAAGCTCACCAGGTAAATAATTTAACTGTCCAAGCATTGAGTCAATCATATCATTACAGAAAGTGGTCATGTCCAGGTTATC
>CBMN010039435.1:0-10056 GCA_000582825.1 Hordeum pubiflorum
ATAATATTGGCATGAAACAATCATAAATTATAGATACGACGGAGACGTATTAGTGCCCAAGACATCTCGGCACTCCGGGGTAATTAAGGTCGCCACCCTCGAGGCCACGTTGGGCACACAGCAGCCCTTCCTCGCCAAGCTGATCGGGTATGCCTCTAGGCTCTAAGAGCAATTCGAACGCACAGACCCATTTTGTCCACCTGTGTTCGTTTGGATCCGTGCGGACAAAAAACAATGCGCAACGCATAGACCCATTTCTATTTTCTGTCCGCTTTGTGTCCGCTCGGACCCTTTTCAGTCTCAAATTTGGGGTTGAAATGGACCCTTTTCAATAGCCGCCAACACCTGCCTTCCTTGCAAGCTGGCTCGCCGCCCACTTGCCACACATGGGCTCGCTGCCAAGTCTCACTGCCCCGCTCGCCGCGCACGGGCTCACCTTCCCCGTGCCGCCCCAAGGCTCGCCTCCCCCGCGCCACGCCCGACCTTGCCTGTGCTATGCCGGGTCTCGCCTCCTCCGCGCCGCACCCGGCCTTGCCCGCGCTACGCCTGGTCTCGCCTCCCCGCGTCATGCCAGGGCTCGCCCAGAAGAAGAAGGAGCCATGTCATCGAGCGGCATGATGGTTCCCTTGTTGTCCGGCACGTCGTCATACTCCTCTTTTGAAATAGGCTTTCGCCCCGCTTTATAGATAAAGCAATGATAAATACAATCCAGATACACGTTGAAAGTCATAAGGCAGCTGGGGCAATGGCACATGAGGGCCCGAAGAAAGTAAAAGAAATGAGAAACTGGCGAGCGAGCCGACGCGCCGTAACCTGAAGCGCATCCAGCATGCCGTCAAGACGATCCTTGTCTCGCCTCCTAGAGAACGGGCGCCAATGCTATAGAAAGGCAAGGAGTTTGAAGAAGGAGTCAGCCGCATGCCTCGGGAAAATTCACTCAATCACCATCTTATTGCGGGTCGTCCAGAGGGTTCAGGACATGGCTGCAAAAATCAACCAAAATAGGCGACGGCATCTGCCACGATGGATGACCCTGGCTTGGAGAAACTCCACGAGGTCCTGAGCCTCCCATTCGGGCCCAAAAGCCTCACGGATGAATTCCCACATGGCCCTAGCCGTCGTACAGCAGAAAATGATGTTCGTAGTCATCTCCGGAACCACACAAAGGGGGCACATGCCGTCGCCGGGTCTGTGCCGCTTAGATACCTCCGTCCCCGAAGGGAGGCGGTTACGGAGTAGCTGCTAGACGAAAATTTGTATCTTTAGGGGCAGGGGGCCTTCCATAGGGGAGACAACCAAGGGATAGTGGGGGTGCTGCATATCGCTTTAGATGCAGAACTAACCGAAAAATCCCCAGAGGGAGCAAGACGCCAGGCCATCGTGTCCGGATAGTCCGGGAGGCCCTTTGGCAGGGCATCGAGAAGGCGGTTCTACTCGTCCATTTCCATCTAGCTGAATGATAGTGTGAACCTAATATCCCATTGCCCTTGATGGACGGCCACAGAGACGAGAAGGGTAGGGTCCTCGCAAATGGAGAACAAACCAGGGAACCCAAGTCTGAAAGGTTCACCCCCAACCCATGCATCTAGCCAGAACTGGGTCACTTCCCCGTTGCCAATAGTGAAGGAAATTCCTAGGCGAATTTCCTAATTGATTTTCTCGATAGCCCGCCAAAACTGAGAGCCACCCATGCGGGAGCAAGCGAGTAGTGGCTCGCCCCTTAAGTACTTCGCCTGGAGGAGTGCAAGCCACAATCCACCGTCGTTACGGAGAATCCGCCATACCCACCATAGCATGAGGGCAGTATTCCTTGGGAGGGAGGCCGTGATCCCCAACCCTCCACGGTCCTTGGGCAAGCATATATCTGCCCATCTGACCATGTGGTACTTCTGGCAGCCATTAGAGGCCTGCCAGAAGAACCTGGCGAGCTCCTTACAGAACGAGCTATGAACACATTCTGGCAAGATATACAACCCCATTATATACATGGGGAGGCTTGCCATGTTAGCACCAATGAGAACCGTTTTACTCCCCTTAGAGGTAAAATAGCCTCGCCACGGCTCGACCCTCGAAGCAACCCGACCAACTAAGCGGTCAAATCCAGTTGCCACGATCTTCGACTCGGCCAGTGGCATCCCCAAATAAGTTGTGGGGAACATTGAGAGCTTACAGTTAAGATTATCGGCAATCCGGAGTTGGTCCTCTTGCGAGTATCCAAGGACGAACACCTCGCTTTTGTCAAAGTTGATCTTGAGGCCCGACATCACTTCGAAGCACAAGAGAAGGAATTTTAGATTGATTAAGTCGAGGTCCGACCCCTCGACCATGATCATGGTATCATCCGCATATCGGAGGTGTGTAACCCCTCCACCAGGGATGAGGCAGCCGACCACCCCAGTAAGATGACCGGCCAACCGGGCTTTGTCTAGAATACCGTCCAAGGCATCAACTGCAAGGTTGAAGAGAAGGGGTGAGATCGGGTCCCCTTCCTTCACACCAACAGAGGAGGAGAAATAGGGTCCCACCTCGCCGTTAATGTTAATGGTCGTCTCGCTAGACCGTACCAACTACATGATCCAGGAGCACCATCTATCATCAAAGCCTCGACGACGTAGTACCAACGTCAGGAAGGCCCAATCCAGACGGTCATAGGCCTTCTAGAAGTCCAACTTGAGCAAGACGCCCTTATGGCCACGCGAGTGAACCTCATGAACGATCTCGTGGAGGGCCAGGATCCGATCATGGATCCGACTCCCATTCAGGAAGGCGGTCTGAAGGGGGTGATCGAGCCTCTCCACCACCGGGGCAAACTGCGTGGCGCAGACTTTGAGAATATGTGCTTGAGCACATTGATCACTGTGATAGGCCTAAAATGCCTAATATCCATCGCCCCACTATTTTGGGGGTCAGGGTAATCATGTCAATTAATCCGAGACATGTCAAAGGTCCCAATGTAGAATTCATGGAACACCGGCATGATCGCCGGTTTAATGGCGTGCCAGAATTTCTAGAAGAAAACCACAGGAAGCCGGTCCAGGCCCGGGGCCGAGCCCGCCTTCATAGAGGCGATAGCCCTGCTCACCTCCTCCTCCAAAAACGGGAGGGTTAGAGCTGTGTTTTCCGCCTCCGAAACCCTGTTGGTAGGGGACCAAAAGTCCTTGGCTAGTGACACCCCATTACGGGGTGACGTCGAGAATAGCTCCTTGTAGAAGGAGTATATGTGGGTCCAGATCTCATACGGGTGTTCCAGGAAGTTGTCACCCTTCCAGAGACACAAAATATCACCTCTCCGGCGACGCCCATTCGCGATCGCCAGGAAGTATGCGGTGTTGGCATCGCCTCGAGAAGCCACTTCTGGCCTCCCCTACGTTGCCAGAATAATTCCTCACCCTTGTAAATCTCCAAGAGAGAGGCCTCTAGGGCGTACCTCCTCATCCATTCGTCGGCCGAGAGACCAGATGAGTCGGCCACCGTATCGAGGTCCTTCATTAGGAGCAGAAGATCCTCTTTATGTGCTCTAGTATACGCCCCTAGATTGGCCCCCCATCCCCGCATGAACTGGCGGGTAAGCTTCTAGAAATGGTGCCAAATATCACTAGCACAAAAGGCTCTAGGTAGGGAGGCCGCGACATCTACCCAACGGTCTCGCACCAGGTCGGGGAACCCTGGCTATACCAGCCAAGCAGGTTCAAAGTGGAACCGTCTCGTCCTAGGGGGCGTCGTCCCCTGACGAGAAAAGCAAGGGGACATGGTCGGAGCCAATGCGCATGACCTCCCGAAGTGAGCACAGTGGGAACATGTGCTCCCATTGTACTGACACAAGGATCCGATCCAGAACACTTCGGACGGGGTCCGCTTGCTTATTGGTCCACATGAATCTGGCCCCTACGCGGGCAATCTCCCATAGAGCCAGGTCAGCAATGCAGTCATTAAACACGCGCATGCGCATCCGGTCCACATTGGGGGAGATCTTATTAGACTCAAGACGAATGAGCTTAAAGTCCCCGGCCACCACTACGGGGGTAGCACAGCGCTCGACTTTGTCCTTGAGCTCAACCAAAAAGTCCGCTGACCTACTATGGTTAGCCGGACCATACACGATGATCACCTCCCAACTGAGGTTCACACGTCGGTCCGTGATGGGCATACTAAGGAAGAACTCTCCTCGGTCCATGTCCTCGACCGTGAAGACGTCCTCCCGGATCCCCAGGAGGATACCCCCCAATAGGCCCGCTGAGGGCAACCACTGCCAAGCGAATGGGTGGTGGGAGAGCCCCTGGAGTTCCGGGATGGATAAGTCTTGGCGAATTGTCTCCTGAAGCCCAACAATATCGATGCCTTCTTGTCTAATGTACTCAGTTAGTTGTCACTTCCGACCAAGGTGCCCGAAGCCCCGTGTGTTCCAACATAGGAGCTTCATGATGGAACCTTTGTCGGGGAACTAGAAGGCCCCTCTGGTGGGGCCGACTTAGCCCGACCGCCAATTGCGGATCGGGGGACCTGTTTGGACGGTTAGCCACGCCGCACCTACCTAACAGGGGCAGCCGCGGTGTCGGAATTCCGGGAAGGAAGACCGACACTAGCGCCACGGGCCTCCACCCTTTGTTCAGTCGGGTGGAGGTGTGTGGCAGGTCTGCCCCACGGCACTCTTCCTGCAACAGGGCCACCACAGGGATTAGCTGGCAGGCCTAGGCTACCCGGCCTGTCCTCAACCCTGGACTCTCTATGTCCAGGGTCTTTGGAGGCAGGGTTCATCGCAGGCCCATCTTGCCCAGGAGCGGTGGGGTCCCTTGCGTCCTCGAACCACATCTCCACATGAGCGCGAGCCTCGGCCAGAGCCCTGTCTAGTCGCTCCTTGGCACAAATAGCTGAGATCTGCTCAAGGCGAGGGCCTTTGTCACTGTGAAATACAATGTCACAATCGGACGCTACATCTCCAAGGTGGCCAAGCGGATCGGAACCAAGGATCAAAAACCGGGAACCAGAGCAGAATGAACTAGGGTCGGGAGGAGTCGTACCTGGGAAGAGGTCGCGAGCTGCCTCATGCATGGTCGCCTTCTCCGCGATGGTCGGGACCCTACCGTTTGGCAGCCACTGATGGAGAGGGGAATGGCTAGGCCTTCGAACCAGGCACTGAGGAGGTGTGGTCGACCGAGGCCCGTTCTACCCCCGACAGTGGTGGAGAGGCGGGCATCAGTGCCGGGGACCCCAAGGTTGGAGCACGGGGAGTCCCAGGCGAGCGGTATAGCATACCGCCCCAGGGGAGCACAGCGACGACGGAGGGCAGACATCCAGACCAGGGATCCTAGGTAGAGAGGCCTGGGATACCGTCTGAGCCAACGACCCCGCGGGAGCCGATGGGCCGTTAGGAGACTGGGCTGGCCCGAGAGACGAGCCAGTAGCCCCCGAGTCAGAGGAGCCATCGTACGACAGATCCCTGCCCCCCGCGTTGCACTCCCCCGTCGAGGAGGGTAGCGGGGGAGAGGGTTCGGCCGCCATCCTGGCATCCAGGTCATCCAGGTCGAGCTTGTAGGTGAGACGAACCCCCTTGGCCTTCCCGAAGTAGAAGAGTAGCGAGAGGTCCTCAATCTCCGCCGACGACTGACATAGGATCTCGACACGCGTCGGTCTGTCACTCGGCTCCGACACCGCCTTGAGGATGTGGTCCCGTTTTCCTCCCTCAAGAAGGCCGAAGGTGTAAATCCAGACCTGCTCGAGGGGGGGCACCTGGTCGGGGACTGCCTCGACCTTCTTGATGGAGATTAGGAACTTGTTGATGGGGCACTTGACGATGTCCGGGGTGCACATGTTGAGCATTTTCGCCGAGGGGAAGGGCACGGAGAAGACGAAGGGTGCCGTCTCCGAGACCGTCCATGAAAATGAGCTCCCACTATAGTCCTCGATGTATGTGGAGAGCTCAGCCCGAATAACCTCTGCGGTGACCAGCACGGCCGGAGGGGGCTCCTGGCCATGGACGAGGGAGATTGTGGCGAGGTGCGGCTTGGCCGGATGGTCCTCTAGGGTGGCGTCCACGAAGTAGAACCCACTCGCCCCCGGCACCCCATATCCGAGGTAGGCCAATGTGGAAGGGAACCGGGGACGGGCCTCACACTCCAATCGGAAGTGACCGACACATCCGCAGTTGAAGCAGGACACCCCTGGCCAGGGGAGGCGCCATCACCTCCGGCTCTTGACCCATGCCTGGGGAATACCCGACCGGCCCCAAGGGGGCCACAGTAGCCGCCGGTCCACCAAGTCCGCCCATTCGCTTCTTCTTCTTGTTTTTCTTCTTCCTAGGGAGGGGAACCACCGGGTCCGACATCTCCATTGCCCGAGACTGGGGGAGTCCCGTGGAGACCCCGACGCATGTCGATGCCAGTCATAGGAATCCCCCCGATCAGCCACAATGGACCGAGCGTTTGGCTCGGACTGCCATGACCGGCGTTCACCACCATGTGACCTTTGGCCCGGGTCACGTCGCGCGCGTTCCTGCCGGAGCGGCACCACCTCCCGGGAGCAGTACTGCAGCTCCGCGCGGAGGTCCTCCTCCCTCCAAACATCCGCGTCTCGGGCAAGAGCCTCCTCTTCCTGATGGCGAGCACCGGCAGAACCAGGCAGCGGCAGCCGGGGGTCATGCCCAGGAGAGCGGTTCGCGACCTGGCCATCACGACCGGCAGGGGCCATAGCCGTCCCGTCGCAAGGGGGAGGTCCTCGGCCCATTGCGCTGGACCGGACGGGAGGCGGGCGATACTGAGTAGGCGGCGGCGGGGATCGGTGGGTCGCGCTCCATTCTGTCCGCTCCACCAGCCACCGGTCATCAGGACCACGGCGAGCATCGTTGCTGGCCGGCATCGGAGGGCCATGGGGCGGTCATGAGAGCTTCGGTCGCTCGAGAGGCCTCTTGGGGCGAGGTGCCTCATCGCCAGGCAGCCAAGGTGAGGGAGTCCGAGACTAAGGGNNNCTCGGGCCGTCGGCTCATCTCTCATGGGCCGACTTGTTGGACCGCTCTATCGAAGGCCGAACTATGAATGATCCCGTGTTCAGGAAGGAAAGCTCTGGAGAATGGCATGGCCTCCAAGTTCCGAAGATAGAATCTGTGTATCTGTTCTTTATCCAAGGTCGGTTGTGTGTAACCCAATGGACCCCCGGTGTCTATATAAACCGGGGGGGTTCTCATTCGTAGAGGACAGGTGAACTCATCTAGGGTTTAGCTTATACGATCTTGAGGTAGATCAACTCTGTAATCTCCATACACATCAATACAATCAAGAAGGACGTAGGGTTTTACCTCCTCACGAGGGCCCGAACGTGGGTAAACACTGTCTCCTTCGTCCCCTGTTACCCGTCGATCTAAGGTCCACAGCTCGGGACCCCTTAACTGAAATCCGCCGGTTTTGACACCAACATTGGTGCTTTCATTGAGAGTTCCGCTGTGAGATCGCCAGTAAGATCGATGGCGCGTTTGATGATCGGTAATCAAATCTGTAGTGGGGACATCTTCGTCCCTGGACAGGTCTTCACCTTTGGCAGCATCACACTGCAAGCTGATCTGACTGGCCACTTGGGCCAGACCGGAAGCTCTTCGGCCGACCAAGGAATCGGGTCCGAGAATCTGGAATTCTCCACCGATCTGATCTCCACCGGGCCCTTGGTCTCATCCGATCAGTCCAGCAGCTCCGAAGCCTTAACTTCGGGTCCCTCGCTCGGCCTCTCCCCCGCCAGAGAGCCGCATTGGTGTTCGGATCCGGCCTTGGCGCCCGAACACCCTAATCTGGCCCTCGCCGGATACTCGTCCTTCGATGACACCCCGAAGGTCACCTCAGAAAACCTTCGGGAGATAAACCCGGGAAGCCTCTTGATGATAACTGAGACGCTCGACCGGATCCAGTCGTTGACGATCGCGGACGACCCAATCCCAACCCCTATTCGGATCGGTCAGAGGCCGGATCAGGAAGAATTTCACTACCCACCCAACACCCACTTGGTAGCAACTGTCGAAGACTTAACCGACATGACAAATTATGCCTCTGATGGGATGGAGGACACGCACGATGATGTCGACACCCCGACCCCTATCAATACGGGACGATGGATGGCCACAACCTCCTATGATGTCTACATGGTGGATACCCCCGCCGACAAAGACGATGCCATGCCCGATCAGAACGGCGACAAATCAGAGGATCCGTTAAAACACCGGAGACGGCGCAAGCAGTCCAAGGTGAACAAAGGGGAGCCATCACGGGCATCGGAGAAAATGATACCCCGGCAGACACAATGGACCTCGGCGCCCTAGAGCAACCACAGGATAACCTCGAGAAGCCCTGTGACCCCGAGGACCCCGACGATTCCGAGGATGACAACCATCTCCCACCTATTAACGAGGACGATAGCCTCGACGACGGAGATTTTGACATCCCCGAGGATCCGCAAGATCAAGAACGCTTCAGGTGATGGCTTATGGCCACTGCCCGGAGCCTGAAGGCAAAACAGCGACAGCTTCAAGCTGATCAGGACACCCTCAATGACTGATGGACGGAGGTCCTGGCCGTAGAGGAAGGGTACGGCACCAAGCGACCGGATCAACAAAAAAGTTATCCACGCCGGCGCCTGCTCCCTCAATTCGATGATGAGGCCCTTGAGTCCACATACACCCAGCATGACCAACCGGATCGGCCACCTCGCGGACGGGACAGAGCGGCTGGCAAACCCTAACACATACCCGCGTTCCCTCGAGGAAGGGGAAAGTATCCACTGCGACATAGTGATCGGCACGACTTACGTCAAGATCTGAACTATAAAGCAGGTCAGCCTAGGTCCATTTACGGATCCAGAGAATACTCACCCAATAGACGGGATGGAGACCGAGCTTGGTTCAACCACCACAGCCGAGACCGGGAGAGACACCGGGCACCAGAAGCCGAATTTCGGCACAATGTGGCCCGGGTCAGAGGCGCCGCCCACCCACTGTGCTTCACAGACGAGGCCATGCATCACCAATTTCCCGAAGGGTTTAAACCCGTGAATATTGAACAGTACGACCGAACAAAAGACCCCGCCGTGTGGATCGAAGATTTCCTTCTCCACATACATATGGCAAGGGGGGACGACCTCCATGCCATTAAGTACCTGCCGCTGAAGCTCAAAGGGCCGGCTCGGCACTGGTTAAACAGACTCCGAGAAAACTCCATTGGAAGCTGGGAAGAGCTTGAGGATGCCTTCCGGTCTAACCTCCAGGGCACCTGTGTCCGGCCTCCGGACTCTTCCGACCTAAGCAACGTAGTCCAGAAGGAAGGCGAGTCGGCCAAACAATTTTGGAATAGATTCCTCACCAAGAAGAACCAGATTGTCGATTGTCTGGACGCCGAGGCAATAGCCTCTTTTAGGCATAATATCTGGGATGAATGGCTGGCTCGACAGCTCGGCCATGACAGACCGAGGACAATGTCCGCCCTCACCGCACTCATGACCCGCTTTTGCGCGGGCGAAGACAACTGGCTAGATCGNCGCGGCCACAACCCTGAAGACCCGGGCACCTCAGAAGTTCGGGATGGAAATGGCAAGCCGCGGCGCAACAAGAACAAAAGTTGCCACATCCGCGGGGATGCAGAGGACATGGCCATAAATGCCGGATTCCGCAGCTCAAAGCCCGACCAACAAAGGAAACCCTTTAAAGGGAACAAGGATGGACCTACTGCGCTGGATAAAATCATGGAGAGGCCCTGCAAGATCCATGGCACCCCAGACAAGCCCGCCACGCACACCAACCGTCAATGTTGTGTGTTTCGACAGGCCGGCAAAAGAGCGGCCGAGGAGCAGGGGAAAGAACCACGCAGCGACGACGACGAGGAGCCCCGTGGCCCGATCAATGGGTGACAAAACAATTCCCTCCAGAGGTAAAAACAGTGAACATGATATATGTCACACATATACCAAAGAAGGAGAGGAAGCGAGCCCTTCGCTAGGTCTACGCCGTAGAGCCTGTAGCCCCAAAATTCAACCCATGGTCGGTTTGCCCGATCACCTTCGACCGAAGAGACCACCCGACCAGTATCC
>CBMN010039437.1:0-10889 GCA_000582825.1 Hordeum pubiflorum
AAACCATTAAAGGTCTTATTACCATCCAAAAGTTTTAAGTCTAGCCAAATTTTATTTAATAAAATTGTAGTTAAATTTTTGGGGTGTTACAGCAGGCCTATTTGTGACCCATTTTTGCGCCTAGTTTAAGTCGGGACGGACAACAAACGGACATCAGGCGGACCCTTCGTCCGTTTGGGTCGCTCGATTGGACCAAGTTTTCTGTGAGGACGATCAAAACTGACAATATGGGTCCTCCGGTTGAATTTGCTCTCAGGGATTCTTTTCGTCGGGTCGCGCGAGGGAATCTGAGAAACCGTAAAGTTTCACGAGGCAAGCCTGCGGAAAGTACCTCACTCTAGCTGCCGGACTCGGGTGCCATTATTATAAATGGAAAGAAACATGGCTTCACTTTTGACTTATTACGTGTTCCCATCGGCCAACCCTGCAACGCGCTTGCTAAGCTACAAGCTTTAGTCATGGTTTAGTACTGTACTTGGGACCGAGTGAACCCTCCAGAGCAGAAAGGAGCATGTATGTTCTCAGCCGGGGGAAAATCGTTGACCGTACGTCGGCGTTGCCGTTTGGATTAAATTCAGTAGTTGCAGCCATGCTTGGCGTATATATCCTCGACTATACACTGTATTCTTTGTTCCTTTGTATCATCCAAATAGTCTTCTCGTCAGCAAATTAGTATTTCGACACAGACGCAACGAGTAACGACTTTTCAAGTCCAGCATGGAATTGGGGCGACGGCTAACTAGGCAACATGCAATATGACTCCATTGACTAAAGAAAAACAGGCAATGGAGTCATATTCTTGTTGCGGATGTATATACTGTGTGCCACGTTTTCACGTATGTGGTGTGAGACTGGATGCTACTCCCTCCATTTCAATGAATAACGTGCACGCACATTTTAAAAATTAACTTTGATCATAAATTAGACTGATGATGTATATTTTATCTTTACCTAACACTTTTTTGTAAAAGTTATGGTCAATATTTAATTTTAAAATGTGTGCATGCCTTATTCATTGAAATGGAGGAAGTAATTGAGACGGCTTCAGGATTCGGCCTCAGCAAGATCGGACGAATCTTCATCAGGATACTCATGGGGCTAAATTTGGTGTTTTGACCATTTTCCCTAGTTTAGGGGGCTCTGACCATTGTTCAAATTTTTTTTCGAAAGTTGACCCTTTTCCCACCGTCGGGGAGGTTGGCGGTAGGGTTGCATAGCTTACCGCCAAGGCCACTGGCGGTAGGTTAATAACAGTGGCCGTCATCAAACATACCAAGTGCTGGCGTGGCGTAACGGTCATACCGTGAGGGCCGTTGCCGGTAGGATGTAAGACCCTACCGTCGGGGACTCCGGCGGTAGGGTCTCATGCCTGTGCAAACGTACTGTAACTGGGACTTGCTTAAAAATAACGGTAGGGTGTGCAACCCTACCATCAGGGTCTACGGCGGTAGGGTCATGTCCTAGTTCAATTTTTTTCAGAACTTGATAGTTTTAATTCAAAAAAAAATGCACAGTAGTACTGTAGTTTGCAAATAAAAAAATATGCAGATCAAAAACATTATAACATGCATCACACATCGATATGAATGATAATTCAACACACACATATCAAATAGGTTTACATGTCACACGTAGCAAATAGGTAGCAAATAGTTCGACAATGCCAAGTAGTTCGACATAGCCAACACGAATAGCAAATAGTTTTGCTAAGCGAGTAGTTCAACGACAACCATTTCACTTGCTCTTCCTTCCCCTCTTGGAGGTACGGTCCTCATTATTCTTCGAGCGGGTATCGTCCGGCTTCTTCTTACCGAGACGAGGACGCGATTTCTGAAACAGGGATGGACTCTTCCAATCCTTTTTCGGTTGTTTCCCCCTCTTGTCCTGGGTTGGCTAAGTTGGTGGAGGTCCGTCATCCTCGTTGTACTCACCCTCCTCATCACCTCCTTCCTCTTCTTCCTATGCTTGCCCCTCATCCTCTTCTTCCTCATCATCTTCTTCCTCAGCATCCTCAACCAACCGATACGACCCAGCGACATATGGTTAGAGGAACCTCCGCCGGCGTGGCTAGATAAAGCGAGGCTACGCACCGAGCCTCCAGGAACATGAGCGTCAGCCGAGGTAGCGCACCCAAGCAGGCCCACTAGCTTGCAACAACAGGTCATGAACTTCTGCAATAACAAATAGGGATAATTAGTTTTATGCCCCTAGTTGTGTCCCACTCGAATGTTTTACCCCTAGTTTCCAAAAGCCATCGGTTATGTCCAAGTCACGTCGCTCCTCTTATGCTTTTGCCCTTTGACCGTTTGACCGTCACTTTGAAAACTTCATAACAAGTTCATACTAAATCAGAAAAATGCAAATAAGATACCAAAATGTTCAGAAAAATATCACCTATATGTCAATGTCATTTGCATTCATGACAAAATATAGAAAAGTGCCCATTCAAGTTTTAGCTCTTATGATACCACCATGAACAGTAAAATCTAGAAAAAAAATCAAAAAATTCAAAAATAAATTTGGTGGCAAAGAATGACAAATGTTTTAAGTGCTTGGCAAGTTCATCAGGGAATGACATTCGTGGAAGTCTTGGCAAAAAAGCAATTAGCACTCCAAAATAGATTGTTTTTTTGCCACGACTTCTACGAATGTCATTTCCCTGATGAAACTTGACAAGCCCTTAAAACATTTGTCATTCTTTACCACCAAATTTCTTTTTGAATTTTTTTCAGATTTTACTATCCATGGTGGTATCATAAGAGCTAAAACTCGTATGGGTACTTTTCAACACTTTTGTCATGAATGCAAATCACATTAACATATAGGTGGTGTTTTTCCGAACATTTTGATATCTTATTTGCATTTTTTTAGTATGAACTTGTTATGAAGTTTTCAAAGTGATGGTCAAACGGTCAAAGGGCAAAGCATAAGAGGAGCGAAGTGACTCGGACAGAACTGATGGCTTTTGGAAATTAGGGGTAAAATAGCCGAGTGGGACCCAACTAGGGTCATAAAACTAACTATCCCTAACAAATAAACAAGAACATAATATAGATCAAGTTTAGGATTACAAATAAATCAGAACATAACATGGCATGAATCCAATTTGAGGCTACTCGAACATAATGTAAGGCTAGGAGGCTTGATGTTACCATCACCGTTTCCCTCAACTCGTTCTGAGACTCCCGGGTCCCAGGGACACCAAGCACATCGGAGCCATAAAAAATGCTTCTGTTCAGGCAAATGAATGAGTGACACTGACTAAAGTAAATTTCATCCAACCGTCGTTTCAAAACAAATGAACACAACTTACCACTTTGTGCATCAGGGGTGCATACTCCCTAAATTCACCCATCATCTCTCTAATGCTTTCATGGTAGGCTTCATCCTCGGAATCATCCTCCTGCACCGATGCAACATGCTCTATCGTCCACTGGAGCCTCGGGCGCAAATGGTACTTCACGCCATCGTCGTACCAAAGCATGTGATCCCCGTACGCATCCCAGCCAAGCTATCTTCTCTCCCCATCTTTGTGATACATCCTCTTGTTCCACACGCGCACGTGGTCCGCGTGCTCCGTTGCCCAGTCTGTGATCGACTGACAATGTTGCCTACTCTTCGTGTAAGAGGCATAAGAAACAATAAAACATCATAAGAACATCAAATAGAACGAAAATACGGCAATAGAGAACAATGCACTCACCAAGTGGAAGGCAGAGCCACCGGTGTTGGTGGGGAGTGCCGGTGGGGCATGTTGGAAAATTGCACGGCCACGCGTTGTGGCAAGTGTCACACGACGGGCGTACACACATATCATAGGCACAATACACCGTCAGGCAAGCATGTCCTTCTGGCACATCGCGTTCAGCTTAAACCTCCATTCCCGGTCATGATACGGCCAGCAGTTAACCTACAAAAAATTGGTAAGCACCCGTGAAAGTGGCTACAAAAAGATTGGTAAGCTAGTTTGTATATCTGGTAAGCCAACAGAGTGTCCAACTCGTTGGTGAAGACCTTGTACAATGCACTAGTTTTGCCCGTGTAGACCTTCACCCGGTCCCAAGCGTACGCGATGGACGGGTATCGAGTATCATCGCCATCTTCCCCATACTTCGTCCATGCGCGTCGTTCCATTTTCGCATGACAACCCACATCCAAATTGAGAGGGCCCGACAAATCCACACATACCGGACTTTTCTTCCGTCCTCTGTATTGCGTCGTCCAGCTACAAACACCAATTAATGATCAGATGACACAATTTAAAGCAGCATACGTACATGCATAAAAGAACAATGGACTATTTCTCTTAACGAACAATATAGGTAGTCTAGGCCGGCAGACCCGAGTTGTACCATGCATCTCAATCAGCTAGTAAGTCGAGATACATCCATAGGCCAGTGTCCCCCAAACAGTCTGGAAACACAACCTCCGTGAGAAGATGCCACAAGTAAGCCATCACATACTGCTCCACGGTACGCTGATCGACATCTTCCAGGTATACGGCCCGGTTGTTCTTGATCCACATGAGTGGTACACCGCACGTTCGGTTATCCTTCATGGCGAGGCAGTCGCCGAAGAGGCCGATAACCCTCTCCCGCCACATGGTCCTCTTCATTCGCCCAGTGAGAGCATGGCCCTGGATCAGTAGGGCCGTTATTATGCTAAAGTCCTCGAGCGTCACGGTCATCTCACCACATAGAAGAATGAAAGTGTGCGTCTCGGGCCGCCATCGGTCCACCAAAGCTATGAGAGCAGAGTGGACGAGCGTCGGCGGCAGACGCTTGAACTGCAGCACGAAACCCAACAGTCAGGCTCTCCTGAAGTACGGGGTGTAGCGCTCGTCGTACTTCATCTGAACGGCCTTTGTGTGACCCCTCATCCACAATGGCGGTAGCATCTGTCAAAATGTAGACGCAAATAATTAGTAACATATTTTAGCAAATCCACATTTTTGATTGAATAACTTGATCATATTTATTACCACTCCATTCTTGATAAAACAGGGCGATGGCCATTGTCGACCGCAGGGTCAAGCATGGTGTACTTGATGCCGATGTTTGGCGCAAGGGAGGGCTTTCTGAAAAATTGCAAATGAACATGTAATATTCAACGAACATGCATCATGTCATTTTCATCAATTATCACATATTCAACCAACATTCATATCATATTCAACCAATATAAATGATTAATGGAAATGAATCATATTCAACCAACATCATTCATTCAACAACATTCAACCATCCAAGAATTATTTTTTTGAACATCATTCATTCATGTATTCAACATTTGTAAAAAAATGAAATGCGCATATGCATAATTCACCAAAATCCATCATATTCAAACATTGTACTATATGATATGATTCATTCATTCAACAACATCCATCATATGTAGCCAACTAGTTAGAATCCCTCCAACATCCATCATATGACCATTCATTAAAAAAAATCACATGAACTAGGGTTCATCTTGAAACTACACAGAATCTCTCCAACTAGTTACTAGAGTTCATATTCAACCCCATACATCATATACAATCAAGCTAAACAAACCTAGGATCAACAAAAATTAAAATCTAGTAGAAAATAGGGTTCATTAGTACCAAATAATGCATCGAATCGAAAGCTTTTTGACTAAAACGAATTGGAGGGATTGAGAGAGCTTACTTTTCTCGTTTCGGAGTCATCTCGATCCGCAAAAACGATGAAGAAACGAAGGAAATCCAAGGGGGTGGAGTGGATAAGAGAGGGGGGAGAGCAGTTCTTCTTCGTTCTTGCGGCACGGACGGGAGAAGAGAAGGGGTGGGCGAACCAGCCCCCGTGGCTTATAACTGCTCAGACCCTACGGCCGAAGACTCTGTGGTAGGGTAAGACAACCTACCGCCGGGCTCTGCTGCGGTAGGGTCGGACGGAGGGGATGGCTGCCATTTGCTGCTACTGACGTGAATGAGTTGCCTACCGCCAGTGGCCTCAGCGGTAGGCTATGCAACCCTACCGCCCATCATACAACCATCGAGGGCATCAAACTTGTCGTGAAAGCAAACAAATTCATAAATCACAGCACAAAAGGTGCATCAACGACCCAGGAAATAGATAGTCATACGGGCTCCCTGGAGAAGAAAACAGAAACACAAATTAGTTTCTTTATCAAAATTTTGAAACGGGTTTAGCAGAGTACATGAACTCGACATACTTAAGTAGGTAAAAACCAACATTCTCTCACACAACCAGTGTGAGAGGGGGGGGGGGTCCATTCGAGCAGAACTGGGAAGAATATTATCTATTTCCTAAAAAGAAAACATCAATCTGTAGTTTTAGTAATGCACTCTTGATTAATGACCAGAATCTTCTTATACCGTCCCTGCTGGCATATATACATCCATTTTTTTTTTTACAGATATACTCCCTTTGTAAACTTTTATAATACGTTTTAGGTCACTACTTTAGTGATCTAAAACATCTTATAAAAGTTTACAGAGGGAGTATTATATAGCGAAACAGTCTCTCACAGCAATGTGGAAAGAAAAAAAAATCTTACCATAACTACAATGAATCATCTAGAAAACATTGTATAACGAAAGATTTACTAATCTGTTATTTTTATATAATCAACCCATGTTAGACCAATCCCAAACCCCATTTTCAGTTGGAAACTGAGTATGTTTTAGCACTAATAGGATGAAGTATACAAGACTCGCAGGTATTAGATCAAAGGCAACCATCTCAGGTTGTGAAACATTGCTAACAACAATCTGAAAATAAAAGCATATGCATATGAATATAGATAGCAATAACCTCTGGTAGGAGGCAGGGCAACACTTAACCATGCATTACAGAGAAACCTCTATCCGGACATTGTCCACTCATTTACTGTAAACGATCGATTGACTGTACAGCAATAGCACACGAAAATGGCAGTAATGGAAATATAAAGTTGTATCACATACACCAAGTGAAACAGAAAGGAGTAAGGGGACCAAATTCAGTTGGCTGAACAGATGCAGCAGAGATGGAGACAGCCCTCCTCCCGTGCAGTAAAGGCCCCTGACCGTCCACCAAGCAGTAAGGCCGCAACTGACAGCAGCGACACACAGAAGGATCTGCGAAAGGCAAAGAAAGAGAGCGGAGCAGCCTGGCCACTGCCCTGCACCAACTCAACCAAAGAAATGTGGCCAGTGAATCAAGGCAGAACGAACAGTAAGCTTGTTTTACTGATAAGTTAGATTGAACACCATTAAAAAACAATCTTAAAGATCATATCGAAGCAATAAAGTGAAGTGGTTCAGTATTGGCTTCTATCTAAACTCTAAACAGGGAACACCTTGGCTTTATGTGAAAACTAAAAGGAATTACAGCATGCATGGTTTTGACACTCTACAAACCATAGTCTTCTGATTAGGACAGGCATCAACATAAAATGCTTATCTATTCCATGAAAACCTAAAGGCACTGCCACCAATAGTGGCAGGATAATGTTGGTTATGTGCAGTGTGATTCTAATTATGACGAGGAAAACAGGGAAGAATAGAAAAAGAAGGCAATTGACGAAATTTTTCCATCCTGACTGATGAAACAACACGCATGGATGCTTATGAGATAATGGGCTACATGAACTTTCCTTCAGGAATTTGTATAGCTCAAGGGATTCATTACCCAAATATAACATAAATGAAGTTGGCATGCGCTTTAAATTTCGACCAAGCAAAAAAAAAGGTGTAGATGAAGCTGAAATGAAAACGTCAGCAACTCATAATAAATTATCACAAAAACAGAGATCCAACCAGATACATTTTTTTCTTAGTTACCAATTTAAAGAATGTGCTCCTGCTTTGCTGTATATCCTAGCTTCTTGTCATTTTTGTGTGTATTGTCAATGCAAATAATCTAAGAGCAATCTCAACCTGTCATTGATCTGTTCCAGACCATGGTTCGTCTATCTATGGCTGTAGATGATAATGAGAAGAATAATAGGTGTTGCACAATTTTTACCATGCATTTTGTAAAGGATTTGGTTATCTCATCTCACCATCTTAGCTGAGCTTGTTCAATGCAAATGAATTTAACCAGGTAAGTCTCTGATCCTATATTGATGCTACTAAAACTAAATTGGCCTTCATAAAATATTATAAAATTGAAAGGAAATGTTAATGTTGAAGATCAGCAATTCTGAAGTTTTCGTTGTTACTACAATTTTGACTGAGCTAGACTGTTTTCTAATAGCCAAAAGCCATATGCTGCTGCAATAAATCATTTGCATGATTCCTTAACGACGCATAGGTGTTTTCCGTAATTCATCCAACTTCAAAGCCATCTCCTGTGCCAGACTAATTCTTCCTCCCTCAATAAGAGCTTCCTTCAAATTACTGAAAAGCTGACCAGGTGGCCTAATCCCTCTGTCCAACATCTCCTGGAAATATGCGCAAGCTTCTTCCAACCTGTTCTCAAAGCATAACCCGTTGATCAATGCGGAAAACATGTGCATACATGGCAGAACACCCTTCTCCTTCATTTGGTTCCACACCTTCAAGGCCACATCAACCCTTTCGTTACTGCAGAACATACCAACCATCATTGTATATGTATTGAGCTGAGGTTCACAGCCATCCTCGCTCATTCCTTGGAATACATTATAAGCCTCTTCTATCTTCTGAGACTTTATAAGATGGTGAAGAATAATATCATAAGTCCGGGAATTTGGACCAATTCCACTCTTTCTCATCTCATCAACCATCTTGAAGGCATGCTGGAATTTTGAGGATCTGCAGTAAGCCCCAACGACTGCATTGCATGTAGGTACCTCCATGGGAAACCCACTAGCCTTAGAAAGCTCGAAATACTTCAAAGCCTCATCAAGCCTCTCCTCTGAACCAAGCCCATTGATAAGCATACAATACACATGAGGGCTTGGCATGCAACCATTGGTTTCCATCTCACGGAACACCTTGATGGCCTCGTCACATTTGCCAGACTTGCAAAAGGAACTAATGAGCATCCCGTATGCCACGACATCAGGCTGCAGGCCTGCATCTAGCATTTCTTGGTACACCGACTTGAGCATCAGCAAGTCCTTCTCATGGCCCCAGCCTTCCATGAGGACGGTGTAGGTCTTCAAATCGGGAACAAACCTTCCATTCCTCTTCATCTCCTTGAAGATGGCGTGCGCCTTCTTGACTTGCTTGGATTTGCTCAGGACGTCGATCAACCAGTTGTAATCTGACAAGTCTGCTTTGAGCCCAAAACCAGCCATCTTCTCAAACGTCTCGACAGCTTCCTTGACCTTCCTTGCCCGCGCGTACCTCCTGACAATGAGCCTGAACGTGTCCTTGGAAAGCAAGCCGCGGCACCGCATGGCCTCCACCAGGCTCCAAACCAGCCTGAACTGCTTGATCTTACCGAGCGCTTCGATCAGGTTGTGGAAGCTCTCGGCCGTGTACACGAAGCCCTGCTGCCTCTCCGCCCACCGGAAGAAGGCGAGGGCAAGGATGCCGGCGTTGCTCAGGTTCTTGAGCACCTCCGACACGAGTTGAGGTGACACAGAGACTCCGAGCGCGTCGAGGGCCGCCGGCACTCTTGGCTCCGGCAGGGTGGACAGCACGCGACATACCCTCTCCGCCTCCTCAGAGACATCGAGGCCCGGGCCGGGCACCACAGTGAAGTGCTGGTCCACGGCGAGGTCCTGGGCGCTAGTGAGACCCGCCGTCTCGGAGACATAGGGGCCCGGGCGGGGCACCACGGTGGAGTGCTGGTCCACGGAGAGGTTGTGCGCGCCGGTGGGCCCCGCCGCCGTGCAGAGCCACTGGCCGCGCATTCCTCCGAGCAGGTGGTCGGCGCGCGCGCGACGCGGGAAGGCGGCAGGCTGCGGAGGCATCTGTTCGAGGGCCATGCGGCCGTGCTTGGCGGGGCCGCTCCTCGCGGACCGGAGCAGGTGGGCCGCCGCGCCCGCGTGGCGCAGCCAGCGCATCCTGCCTGGACGTGGAGCGTGGCGGCGACGAGAGATGTTTTGGTGGGGAACGATTTCGGAGGAGAGGGGAGGCGGTCGACCTGGCCGGCAGCTGGGACCCCGGACGGATGTTTTGGGGAGGTCTGTAATCCGGCAGCCACAGAGCGGATGACGGACGATGCGGCGGCGAGCCTGGGCGGGAGCTACGGGGCGGCGCGGCGGCGAATCCTGTCGGTGAAGTGAAGAGCAGAGCCCGTCCAGGTGTATGCTGGAGCGTTTGCTGTACTGACAGACTTGCTTCGTGAATCTCTCGCAAAAAAAAAGTCTTACTTCGTACATACAGGTTTTATTAAAATTTAAAGTTTTTTTGAAAGAAATGGTCCCCCCGCGCCGCGCCCCATTTTATTGATGAAGCAGAACAGCAGAGTGCTTGGGAACCAAACTACCAAAGCGAGGAAGCTAAAAAGATATCTCAGGACCACTGAATTTATTACAGTTCAAGCAAAGTCTCAGAGTGCAACGACAATCACGTGTTCATCTCCAGGTGATTCATAGGAGCTCCCCGTGGTGCTTGTCCAGTAGAAGGATGCAGCGCCGAAGGACCCCCATCTGTGTGTCGTCGCAAATAGCTTCCCAACTTTGTAAAACCCCTTTTAACTTGGCAAGAATGCAGCCCAATCCTCTTCATGTACGTCCCTAAAAACAGAATTCATTTCTCAATCTTCACATGCTCCACAAGGAAGCAACAACCACCAGATTGGGTATTTTTTTACTTTTATGGCATCGCCATATAGCGCAAACATCAGCAAACACAAGAAATTCTCTGAATTTTTAAAAAATCAGAGACCAACGACCAAACACATCTAGCATTAATACAGTCAAAGAAAACATGTTGAACAGATTCATCCTCACTACAGAACAGACATGATAAGTCATTCACATGTCTT
>CBMN010039439.1:0-20669 GCA_000582825.1 Hordeum pubiflorum
AGGGATTTACTCCAAGCCTTTAGCCTTATGCTAGTTTTCTTTAGCTTGTGGTGCAGGATGTGGTACGGTTCGGTATGGTTGTGGCCTTCATTCCACGTACCTTGGACAGTTGCCAAAAAACCTGGCATCTTGATCCAGAAATTCTCAAAGCGGAAGCATTTGGAGCGCTTTGGGCCGCTCGCGGATGCAAGCAGAAGAGGACAGTGGTCAGAAAGGGAGGATGATAAGGCATGCAGGATATGGGAGCCAAACTCCAAGTCCCATTCTTCATTGCAGAAAAAGCTATCTAACTTGCTCAAGGTGGGGTCATTCTGTCCATTGCTCCAAGTGAATCTCCTATTCTGGAGATGAATCTCTTTAAGCTCACAGGAGTTGAGAGCGTCTCGAAACCTGACAATGCGGCTTCGATCAACATTTGCACGGTTCTTATCTCGCGCTCGATAAATTTGGTTGAAGTCCCCTGTGACCAGCCACATGTCACCTGGGGGTGGCTTTTCGGCAACAAGTTCGGCGAAGAAGGCATCCTTGAGGTTACTTCTAGTCGGTCCATAGACCGTGGTTAGCTTGAAGGAAACAGGAGTCAGACTCTGGGGGTACAAAGTAACCGTGGCTGAGAGGGTGAACGCACGAAAGTGGACGTTGGACAATTGGACCACATTATCATCCCAAAGCAGAAGGATGCCACCACGCGTGCCCTCAGCCGGGCGCTGGGCGAAACTTCTAAATCTGTGACCACCAATGTGTGCAGCAGTGGAAGCATCCGCTGATTCCATTTTGGATTCCTGGAGGCAAACGATGTGGCAAGGCGTAGAGGCGATGGTCTCATGAACGGTAGTGCGGCGGTCAGGGCAGTTTAGGCCCCGAACATTCCAGTTCAGGATCGTGAAGTTGTGGCTGTGGTCTGTCATCTTGGAACCAGGCATACATCGTTGTGCACAGGACAGCAGCAGCAACTGGGAGGAGCTGGGATAGATATCATAATCAGCAGAAGCAAAATAGTCTGCCTCGCCAGGGCCCGGGGCAGCTGCGACCACATACGGCAGCAGCAAACAGGCGTACAACAACTACAAAGAACCAGCCTCGCCAAGGCAACAGGTAGCTGCAACAGGCTGCAGCTACAAACAGGCGTCTCAACACTAGCTCGTGCGCTCCCGCTTGGTGGACCAATGGAGCAGCGAGGCGTGGGTGGTCGCATTTAGTGCTGATGAAAATACGACGGAAGATACAGGTGGGAACAGTTCATGTGCGATGTGTGTACGCGTATGACCTGGCAACGGGGTGGAACAGCGCCGTGACGGACTGACGCTAATCCTAGGAAACGTTCCGTCGGCACAGAAAGGTCGAAACGCACATCTACGTGAACCAAATCGCTTAACACTCTCTCCTTCACTCGTCTCCCATCCCTGGCGCGGTGGCGCCACACGCAGCACACACACCAGGTAGACGCACGCAGGGGCGCATCGCCGCCTACGTCCCGCTTGCTCGCGCGAGCTTGCCGGATGCCGTGCCGCCGCTGGCCGGCGAGATGGCCTCACCCGCGCAGAAGCGGAACCTGGAACCTGGAGGAGGAGCCGGAGATGACCGACGGCCTCGACGTGTTGGACCCTCGCCCAGCCAATTAGCTGCTGCCGTGGTTGGAGCACCGCCTCCGGGGCAACCTCGGCGCGCGGATGAAGAACTCGGGCATGCGCCCCAGTTCGCAGACTCATAGCTTGCCTTGGTCTGAAGGGAAAATGGCATATGAAAGCGTAGTAGTAGCAGCATGTACGGTATCGATCTGTATCCACCTTGGCAACTAAAAAATGCATATTGATAGCAAATTTTTGGGAGATTGTAATAATGGACTCAAGAAAACATGCTGCCTGACGGGAGTCTCAATGTTTGAAAGAGGATGAACTGATTCTCGTGAATCTTTGTATTGCAGAATGTGTGTTGGACGCGCGCCTGCAGAACTATTGCCTTGTCCAGACAGAGGGTGCGCTCTGAAGAAAACCATCAGGGTGTATGCTGAAAAGAAGACTGAAACTGTTGTCTTTTTTTGCGTGCGGTGAGACTGAAACTGTTGTTGTGTGTAATATTGTCATGAAAGCTGATTCATCAGGGTATGCATACACATCTTCTAATAGCTGTATGTGAGACGGTGTTTTATGTATGCTGTTTTCGTGTGATGCGTACCATCAATACATGATGGCACATAACGTCACATACGTCCTGGACTGGATGACACCTGTTCATGTGGGTCCTCCCGTGAATTATATGGCAGGCCGTACTTAATATCTGCCATCCTCCACAGCCCACGATAACTGACAAGGCCCAAATCTCCAGACTAGCGTGTGGTTACCTTCCGTGACCAGACGAGGACGAGCGCCCCTATGAGTTTTCGCAGTTTGTCACAAGTCATTTATCTATCTACTACCCCTTTAGGAAGAGAGGGCAAATCCAACTACAAATCTGAAGGGTCGCCCTGCTCGCCCTGCGCCCGCCGGTGCCGCCGCTCGCCCCTGTGCCGGTGCCGCCGCTCGCCCCGCGCCTGTGCCGGTGCCGGTAGCAACTGCTCCACCACCGCGACCAAATAGAAGCTCCACCCGTAGCAACAAGGCGTTGTTCTTCTGCACCGCCCGTGGAGCAGTAACTGAACTCGGCGCCGCCGATTCGATGGTCTGCAGGTAAGTACCGTCGCTGAGTCTCCTTCGGTCCTTCCTGCATACCAGCAGTTACTTTCGTGTGCACTGAGTGCAAACTACGATGAGGTTTTTGTTTCCTCTAATTTGCAGGTGTGGGCATTGCTACTGCTACTTGTGCAGATCCACAATGTTTAGGGTGCAAAATTTGCAGATGCTTGATCTTAAGATGCCTAACTATACTACATGGAAGAAAGCAATTATGCAAATCCTAATTATATTTGTGTAAAGCTTGGACTCTACTACATGGAAAGAAGAAATATTATATGAAGTTACGAAGTTACTATGTGATTTGTGAAAGTCTGATGCATCTCAAACTCTGTTGCTTTGCTACAGGATGATGAAAAGGAAAAGGATAAGGGGGAGAAGCTCAAGGAAACAAAGACAGGGGGATAATTAATAAACAAGGAGGGCAGGTCACGACCTCCAAGCCAACGGCAAGGTAAGGCATCACCTTGAATTTGGCATCTTGCTCGGGTAAATATTGAAACTCGGGTAAAAGTCAAGCAATTCTTTTTAGGAGTCATGCGTGCTTTAGCAAATAATATGTACTTGAGAGCGTAGAACAAATCTTTGCATCACAATTTTTTTACTGACAGTTATAAAACTTCAGCCCATGCTTGTCGAATTTGTGATCCTTCTTATTTACTGAAAGCAATTATCAATCTGAGACCGATTGCTCTCTTGTTGTGGTCTGACAAGACTTGAAATATTGGTATGCCCCGTACAGTTTCTTATTGCGTTAGTTTTTTATATCTGCAGAGTGTGCACATGAGTTTCTTCACTATCTTTACTTATTAATGAAAACTACACAGAAATGTATGTTATATTTCTAATTAATAACAATAAGTAGGAATTCAGAGTAATGATTAATTAATAACATCAAGTAGGAATTCTGTATAAAAATAGTACATGATAAGTATGGCATGCACCTTAACATAGAAATAACATTTTCAATTGCTCGGATGTTAATGTTTAAAATTTATTTTCTTCTGTTCTTTTAAGAATGGTTTTAGACAGAAGCTGGACCCATGTTGTATGCCAATGTTGGTCCTTAGATTAGTCAATGTTTTGTCACAGCATATGCTCTCTACAGAATATTTTTAAAGGTCTATAGAATTTGATCTGCAAACTCTTCATCCTAATGGCTACATCCTTGTAAAACTGTTTTTTGTTTGTGAGATGAATGTTGTCTATGTGAAGAGAACCAAGAGTGGATAGCAGTACCAGTTGTGAAATCTGTATAACCAGTTAGTTCTTCAACCAAGGTAATCACTTGAACTGGATATTTGAGACAACGTGGATGTCAGATTTCTTTACTAGCATAGATGTATGTTTTCAAGGATTTGATTGTGATAGTTTTACCTATGCCTTCACAAAATACAAAAGACACACACACACACACACACACACACACATATGAGTGTTGCTTTCCTATTTTTTTAATGTGATTCAGATAATTTCAAACCTGACAATCTGTACAGTGTACTACTGAATTTTGGCTATGTGAAGAGAACAACGAGTGGATAGCAGTAGCAGGACTTCAGTTTGCAAGCTTTTCTTCAATCAAGGTAATCATATGAGCTACATATTTGCCGAATTATAAGTAAAGGTGAATGGCTTGTTACAAATCTAGGATACACCTTTTTGAATCTTGATCTTGGTTCGCATATAACTTTCATATGAACATGTAGATATGCAATTTTTGATATTCCATGGTTATAAACAATTTTACCTTGGTCCCATCAATTATTCGAGATTTTAGTCTAATATCAATTCTGAAACGTGTATAAAAACTTAGCAAGAACTACACCTAACTGAAATGCTTCTACTAACTATACATCAAAGCTTAACTAGCCTGCAAAATTTCCTGCTCGACAACATCCATTCTGCTGGACTAACATTACTACAGACAAAGAGAAACAATTACCTTTTGGCATACTGTTATGAGGACCTACTATCTAACAAGGTTTTATGAGTACGGATTCAACTTTTACATAACCAGATAGGAAGATTATAAGTAGTATGCCAGTGCTTGGTGGCCTACAAAAACTGTTGTGCGAAAAGGCGAAGAGAAACTAAAAGATAAGATATAAGACACGACCGCAGTATTTATTAAGGCCAGACAAAAGAATCATTTTTTTTGTCCTCACCAAAACAAGATAACTGTTATATATATCTTGTCAGCATGTATTCCTTATGGTATCAACTAATTTTTTTATGATTCTATCGCACGCACTTCACTTTCGTGTTCAGCAATTACTGAAGTACGATGCAAACAATAAAAGCTCCGGCGGGAGATGATGAAGGAAACATGTTAACCTACTTAGCTGACCTGTTTCTTAGGTACCATTTCAAGCTATTGATTATTGTATTTAACTATTTTTTTCTGCCCTTAGTTTCCTTCCTTTGCTGCATCATCTGAAATCAGAACATGTCATTTTTCGCATGTGCACTAAAAACACATGGGTTTACCTCCGACTTATTTGAGAACTCCTCATCGGAAGCATGTATTTTAATGCGTGTGTTTCTTGAAATAGCTTACATTTGGTACTGGTACTGCAGTATCCAGTAACCTCTTGGAGTGGCGTTTGTGTCAAAATCAGGACTTTTGAACTTTGGAAATAGCCCAAAAGTCTTCGTAATTGAGTATACATGGACGTAACTGTAATTATAGTGCATGTAAATGGAGAAGTTCCATGGGGTAGCGCTTCTTATTTTCTTGCTTGATCTCTATGATAGGCGCAGGGGCATGTGTTTAACTCAGTAGTGAGCTGATGTATAGGTGCTTGTCAGTGATTTATTTGCTCGTTATTATGTTTTAGTCTGAAAATCAATGTTCATTGGGTAGTTCCATTTAACCTGGAGGCCTTTTACTTGTTTCAGATGTATGGTTTGATAAAAGTGGCTATGCTGGATCACCCTGAAGATGGAACGGATATCGCATTGCAAATATAATTATCTTGTTACTTCAGGCATACATAAAGCAACCAAAAGAATAAAACAGGTGTTATTGCTCTAAAGTGTTTTATAAAAGGACTGACGAAATGGAAGGAACTTTTCCGCAGCTATATGCATCAGGTGATAAATATGACAAACGATGATGCATTTTCACTAATTTTTGACGCGTCTGTGCTACTTGGATGATTCACGCCACACAACGAAGCTATCACTGTAAAAAATAATTAGCTATCTCTACTTCCGTAAGCATTGCTCTGGATTTTCGCCATAAATAGACCATAATGTTTACATTTTGTGGTTGTCATTTAGGCAATTGAGACATGGTGAGCTCAAATGTTTTTCTTATTTCCTTGCCACATATTAGAGCTACAAGATACCCTTTATCTCAAACTTTTAAGACATACCAATTGGATGGAAAATATATTTTCTGTTCCATATTAGTTGTCGCTGATTTAGTACAACTACTTGATTAATATACAACACTCCTGAGTAATACATTGCATCCATCCACACACTGTACTCCTTCATAAATTTGTATTTAGCATGTGAATGTTATTGGTAATTTTTTGAAGGCTATGCTGAATGTGTTAAACTGTTAATTATTTTGTCGCAACAGTGTTGTATGCGTTGTTCTAGAGCGTGGGAGGGGCACCTACCCTTCACTCCTTCCGTTGTCGCTGGACCCGGTGAGGCCCTTCAACCATCTTCATAGTCGAGTATTGCAGCTTCATTCTATTTATTTTACAGTTGAGAAGATGCATATATATCAACTTTTTCCTTCAGATTTTCATTACTTTGTGCTATCAGTCTGCAAACCTTATCTCTTGTAATTTATGTTCAGACTTATTCTTCAGACAACTTCAGTCAAGTCCAGGATACGAGGGTCAGCAGGATGTGTCCAGTGTGGTCAACAAAGACCATGGTTACATGTGAGCTACCGTCTAAGAAAATTTCATCACCATAAGTGCCTCCATGAGATCAAACACTATCAATTGAACGCAGGAAACAACAATGGTTATTATGCTACTCTCTTGTTGTTGTGCTAATGCCTGAAGAATTGTCACCTTGTAGATTTCTGATTGTGCTTGCAGAAGTGCTTGTCGAAATGACTCAATTAGCTCAATTAGTCGTTGGTACTGAATTGCACGTACTCATGAAGTACAAATGAGCAGGCTCTATTGCTGGAGGGCAAAATAATGAACAAATTTCGACGTTTGCAATGTTGAGTACATGCTTTTTTTCGGGCGATGGAGATTACTGCCTTTGGCTGCACCTAATGCAGTTAACCAATACAAGACTACTATTCTAATACATATTTTATTCCAAAGTTACTCTAGCACAATGGTTACAATTGTGCGATTGTAAATCATATATATCTGAAGGCAGGTGCATATGTTATTTATAGTTTTTTTTAGAGAAAAGGCAGACGCCCGGCTTTATAAATAAAGCCAATGTTATTTATAGTTTAGCTATGTGTCATTGTTATCTTCGGTGAGTGTTGTGAACATAGCAACTCACATGCATTGATCTATATTTACATAACTTGAAGTGTTGAACAAGAGTCCTAAGTTAGACTGTTAATACACACACACACAAATAAAATTGTATACGAGAATGGGTGAAGCATACCCAAGAATTAACTTATTTGTATATTTTCATGTAATATAATTCGTGAAACTTTTCTTGACTATAAGATATATGTTGCATTTTGGGATTTTATTTTTGTGGGATAATTTTGGGATTAGTTGTTGGACTGCCATAGGGTATAAGCTGAAGCTGATGAATTCATTGAGTCTATTATTAATAAACTTGATACATTTTTCTGATGAATTTATATCATGTGCATGAATAACTCATACAGATTATTACTATCTTGAAAATAGAATAAGGAATTTTTATTTTATAAATAAATTTGGTGCATCTTGCACGTGCACCATTACTAGTTTTCATAAACAATTGGGCTTGTTGTTCGCTTAGAGCATCTCCAACAGCCGCCCAACGCGTGGCGCGCAAAAAACAGGTTTACAGCGCGCAAATAGCAAATTTTAGCGCGCAGCTGAGCGCTGGCTTCAGCGGCGTCACAAAATATAGCGCGCGCGGCGCTCGACGCGCTAGCGCAGAATGCATTTTGGACTAGTAGATAGATAGTTCAAATGATCATAGTTCAACGATACATAGATAAAATAAAAACATGCATAGGATAAAATAAAAAAGATACATAACAGACGCGCTAAACTACTCGTCGTCCTCTTCCTCCTCCGACTCCGTCTCTGACTCGGTAGTAATGTCCTCCTCCGAAATCTCGACGAAGGCATCAAGAAATCGGTCAGGTCGACGCTTCTCCAAGCTCGATGTTGAATTCCGCGGTCGCCTTCCGCGTACGCTTGTCCTCGCGATAGGCGGCTCGCTCCGCCCTCCTCTCCACCCTCCTCTCCACCCTCCTCTGCGCCCTTCTTTCCGCCCTGCTTTGCGCGAAGAACTCGCGCTCGTCGATGACGTCCTGCGGGAACCTTTCGCGCCACGCTGCCATGGCCACCTTGTCCGTCTCGGCGATGCCGAGGCGGCGCTCGCGCCTCTGGTTCTGGCGACGGTCCTCGTCGGTGACAAGCCGCGGGGGAGGCACGAGACTCTCCGCCCAACCCGCGTCGTCACCCCGGGGAAATTCATCTCCCTACGAGGCAGTTTTAGCAGTTTCTAAATCTTTTCATTGCATACGTGGGGTCGGAGGGGTCTACGTTTTGACCAATCATGGATTTACACTTGACTCGTGCTGAACTGGGCTATAACATTCTCATCTCATTTTTTTAGCAGTTTCTGAATCTTTTCGTTGCATAGTACTCCCTACGATCCAAAATAAATGTCGTAGTTTTGAACTGGGGTTAGTTTAAAACTGATACACTTATTTGGATCGGAGGGAGTAGCTTAAATCTTCACCGGTGAACATCTTTGATCTGTGGGCTACAACCTAAAATAGTCTATCAGAACAAGCTACACCCTCTGTCCCAAAATGTAAGAGATAGTGTCAAAAATGGTCTTACATTTTGGGAGGAAGGGAGTACCTATCAACATTCTTGCATTGCACAATTTCCAAGAAATCAGTCTATTTTGGATGGTTCAGCTTAAAACATAGTCGTTTGCTATCAACATATGCTGGTTGCTTGTCGAACTGTTTACTTCTTGAACCATCAGTCTAAAATCCTTGCAGCAGCTAGCCTGTAAGGATAGTTTGCCTCCAGTTCAAGAAAGAGAAGAACAACACAAGTGATAAACAGAGGAAACTTAATGCATAATCTTTCTACCTGTATATAGACCGACCTGCAAACCCAAACTCGGCAGAACATGAACGGCAACATCTATGTATGCATCCAGTTCTTTCTCCGAACCAGATGAGGAGATAGACAAAAAAGAAAAGTTTTGATTGATTCATTCTGACCTCACCTATCCCTACTCATCATCATCATATTTCTACGTACCGCATCGACCTGTGCTACCCACAAGGCCACAAACTCAACTAGATTACAGGCAGACCAAACCCCACAAGAAGCAAAAAGAAAAACACCAGCACCAACGAGAGTCACCAAACAGAATACACAGGGAGGGCACGCTGCCCGTGCGTTTTCCGAACTTTTTGCCTCGGAAGAAGAAGAAAAACTGCTCCACGAACCAACCGGAGATATACGACGGCCTATCGATCAGATCCGATGGCGAGGTGAGGTGCGGTCCGGCGCTTCAGCCCTGCGACTCTATGGGCGACATCATCGCCGAGAACCGGCGCTTCTGGATGCGCGGGGGGAGGTGCTTGTTGTACCTCTTGGGCCCCACCGTCCAAGGCAGGAACACGCCAGTGCCGCCGCGCCCCATCCTCTTGTTGATGTTGCTGGAGGGCGCCATCATCATGGTCCTCGCCGGCGCGGCGACCATCATCACAGGTGCCGCGCGCACGGCCATGCCCCACGCAGGGGTCAGCATAGCCTGTGGAGCCGGGCAGTAGCCGATGATAGCGCCGTTGCTGCCATGGGGCGACTTCTGCATGCCGGCCGTTGCCGCGGTCGGGGGAGGCTGCCAGAGCGTCATGGCCTTGGTGGGTGACGGGAGCGGGCTGAGGTCCACCGGCGTCGATGGCCTCACCCTCACGAACGTGATGCTCACGCGGCGGTTGGATGACGGGCACACGACATGGCGTGCCATGTCCGCGCTGTTTCCGCGCATCACCAGAAGTGACCTGCAAATACGATCCTTAAAAGTTAGATAACAATACTAGTACTGCAATGCTTTCTTTAGCAAGACGAAACAGTAAAAGAAAAATTGCCCCCCCAAAGTTTATTAAAAAGTTTGAACACGAGCAAGTCTCGTGCAAATTTCCTTAAATTTCATTTGAATTTGAAGATTTGCCAGGAGGTGAAAACAAATTTGGTATCAGTAATGAAAGCCTTACATACCCTTGCTTCAGTGAGAGTGTGAGGGGTCCCTTGTAGTTGCCGTTGCTGTCAGTGACAAGTGACCTTCCAAATGCCATTGAGGTCTCAGAGAGCAGGAGAGTGGAAATGGGGTTGTCCAGGTGGGGAGGCTTGAAGTAGGGCTGCGAGTGTTCGTCCTGTGAAACAATTTCACCAGTTGTCAGATACCAACACCTTATCAAGTTTCAAACATTTGAGCTCCCAATCTATGTTCATGCCTTGAGAAAGGCACTGTGTTATATAGTGTAGTAGCATTGGTATCTTACTTTTACTACTTAATAAGTATTATAGTTCATATCTACTTTACTATAGTTCATATTAAGTTCAAGTACTCCTGTGGACTATAGAGTACTTAATATGGATAGTTGACCCTACAAGAATCCACTAACTGTAATGTGCAAATTTACTTTGCTATTTTTATACACAAGTGGCTGGTTCTTTAAGGGTAAGAAAAGAGTGTACAGACTACCAGTTCTGGCTCAGATTTGACCCACATATATCATGACAGTACAAGAAGCGAAATCTCATTTGGTTTCATTTACTTTAGTTATATGATTATTCTATAATTGAGCACCAACAGGCAAACAGCACAACAACACCTACCTCATCGAAGAAATTGATGATGACACTGTTTGGTTTCCTGCTTTCTGGTATTAAGCGCCAAAGAACAAGGTGGTCGATGACAGCCTGCAGGACAACTGGGATTGGCTCTATATGACCTGCACACAAGGCCAAGAGAAGAACACAGGTGTTAGTTATGATATCATCACTCACTAGGGCATCTCTTTGTCTGAACTCTCGAGATGCGATATCAATGCAAAAGATCCCACTCCCAAAAGAATATTCTCGCAGTAAGCAAGTTGAAGGAAACTTAGTACGAGCTGACGGTTTTCCTGAACATACAATTGGTTTCCTCTGTGGTATGTTGAAATAATGGGACACCGAGCTGAATGATCTCCCTCTTGTTCCCTTTGATCTGCTTGTTGAAGAATATGAAGGTTTCACCTAGATTTCAAACTAGAGAATTAACATCAAAATGATCAAGGAAATGGCACAAAGGGCAAACATGCCAACAGAGAGTCAAATTTGAAAGACAAAGTAGCCGAGCACACATTACAAAGCTAACCAGAAAATTCTGTCAAGTTAAGGCAGCTTACCTGCATAAGAAGATTTTGGCCAAAACCCTACAGAACTATACCAACGCTATGGGCTCTATGTCAAACCTTAACTGAATCATAAGCGGAAATTAAGCTAGGCTAGTAGGTTGAGATTAATACTTGGATCAACGTTTTGTGGTGCACAGCTTTGGAAGTGATGTTAGAATTCCTGTCCAATAAAGAGAAGTGATCTAACATGTTACTATAATTAATATATGCAGTCATGTCAAACTTCTCCTCTGTCACTGAGAGATAACTTTGAAGTTAGCTAGGTTAAGAAAACAACACATCCAAATAGGCCAGGTATTACAGTCAGTGTCTCACTAGGTTGATGGCTGTACCTTCTCACATGCGTGTTTTACATTTCCTAAATTAGGATGACTGGCAGCTTTCTATGCAACAGCAAGTACACAATTATACTGATTTAGCCTGAAAATGGAGAGAGTTGCTATGACCTAGAACCTGTAGATACTGAGTCAGTTAGCACAAAAGTGCATCAGACAAAACCATCACCACCGTTAGAAAAAGTAGTAGTGCCAAAATTCAAAAAAAGTAGTAGTGCCCGAACTAGGACCACACTTAGGTGCCCTAGGGATATTTGGTATCTTCAAGGCATCAATTGGATAGTATCAGAGGTTAGTTGTGGTCTTGTGGGCACAACGGAAGTATCCAGAAAGGAGTGGGCACAACGGAAGTAAGAGAAAGCAGGAAAATAAATTGCACCACACAAAACAATGCCCAAATGCTCCAACTTTCGATCATTTAAAGAAGGAAAAAGCTTCAAGGCAACAAAACACAACTTACCTGAAAGTTCCCCATTTCTACCAGCCTGGCGAATTTCATTGATGAAATCAGCAACCTTCATGAGCTCCATTGTTGTGAACACGTCTTCATATATCTTCAGGCCTTTCACAACGTTAACCTGATAACACAAGGTCATAAACATCTTGTTAGAAAAGGGCATCTTTACAAGAACTATATGATAAACTGGTAGATGAATGGATGTGCTACTACTTCCTACAGCATCTCTAGTTCTTCAATACAGAAAGTTTGCCGAGTGGTGTAAAGATGGAACTCGCCATGTGCCCCTTCACGGACTCCTTGGCCATGAAACCTTTCTGGATCTTGATCCTCTCGGGGCGGGCCATGCACTCATCGTGGTCAGAGCAGATGGGATAGCTCTCTGGTAGGCTGTGCTCGCCTTGAGATCCTTGGTCAGTGTTATCTGCTGAGTAACATAGATCTCAGAGGGGTTCCAAGCATTATATAACTGGGAATTTCAATTAGCGATTGCAAAATGTACACAGTGTTTTTGAAGTGTGCTACTGTCTAGTTTCAGAAGAAAAGAAGAAAAAAAGGCTCCACTGAGGAAGGCGTTAGAAAACGCAGCAGGTAAATACTGAAGAAATGTGTAATGAGTGAAATTCTGCTCTGGTTGGTTCATCCTGTGCGCTCCTAAAAGCAGGTGGTTGCATGAAGGTCTTCACACAATGGGAAACGCAGCTAGCATGCTAGATCATCACCGACAGTTTTGACAGAGAATCTCGAAACAATTCAAGAAAACTTTATATAAAATATGAAAGGTATTTAATCCCAGCTTTTCTCGCATGGCGTAATCTGATCTTCACCTACCTAAGGTTCGTTAGTGGGTACTGTCACGCAGCAACAAAGGTCAGGTCCAGCTGATCACCCCATTTGATGTTTTGAACTTACACTAGACTAGATCGCTCTACAGCCTCAGGCTCTGTCGTGCAGCACCGATCCCACCGATCCGGTAGCATGATGCAGCCCCATTCGATCTTTCAAGATCACCATCATAACACAGGAGGAAATTGAAATGACCTTGTGTGGAGGACTACTACAGGCTACCATGTAGTAGTCCCTTGGTGTCATCTTCTACGGGGTACGGCATGCGGAGAAAAGAGAGGCTGCCTTTGGTGGACGAAGAAAAGTGGGTATAAACGGGGAGATTCCCTCGGGTCGAATGTACATGGACATTAGCACATCGGCATAAGCGTGGGGGCGAGGCAACAAGGGACCAATACGGTGTTCAATTATTGCGAGAGAAGAAAAGTGGTATTGGGATGGTGATACTACAGCAGCCTCTATGTGTTGCAGAACATCTCTCTGCTATGGCAACTGTGTATCCTTCCTTTTCATAAGCACAGGAAAGATGGGAATTTTCATCTCCACCCTTTTCAAAGGTTGTGGCAGCCTCTCAGTTGTCAATTTGGAAGAGATAGCGGGAAATCTTTAAAAACCGAGTCTACTGGCTTGGAAGGTTGGTGGCTAGCGGGAAACCGACAAGGCTGCTGCTTCAGTGATGATCACATCAGCTCAGCATATGATCGGACCACATGCATATGCGACACTGGCTGCGCTGTTAGCATAGCCTAAGTTATCAATTCAAAATCCCGTAATATAATCATAGTATAATCACGTGCTTAACACGCCCCTGCATGGCTACACCACCTGCTACGAAGACTAACGCGAGAGCAGCCGCGGCCCACAAGGGTACCGATTTTCCCAGGACGGTCTTTCGAGAAGAAACGCACCCAGGGGGACCCGCAGAATGCAGGGTTTGATTGGGCCGGACCCAGCAGCCAGTGGCCAGGGGCGGACCACGTGTACAGCTCGGAGTCTGGAGGAGCTGCCACTCCGATGGGCACGGCACCAGATCCAGCCTCGGCCGGAGATTTTGGGCTTCTCGAATCCGATCTGGGTCCAGTTGAGTTGCTCTTCGACACGTGCAGACCGTGGTGGAAAGAAAGGAGGCGTGCAGGAATTTAATTTTCCACGGTGGCGGTCATGTGGGTCCATTAACTCGCTCGCGCCTTCCGTTTGATTGCGATCAGACGGGTCGTCGCCGCTGGCGCCAGGCTCTGAATTCTGACTGGGGTGACGCCCTCCTCATGAGACCCACTTCCAATACCAAAGGGATTATTCGCGTGCCACGCCTCCGGCTGCAGGGCATGTCTCCCAAAAGTCCTGTAGGAGACGCTGGGCAAAATACTCGTGCTCCTTCACCATTGAATTATGGTTGTGTGTCCCCCCAAGGGATTCCTAGGGCAAGTTATTATGTGTTGCATTTGGAATTGCTATTTATTACTAGTAGCAAGAGAAATTTGGTAAAAAAAAGGTTTATGGTAAATGATTTGGTATTTATGCTCTTTGCAATCACTTGCGTCGCTCTCGTAGTGAGAGTGAACTAACCCGAGGAGCACATTTAGAAAGAAAAAAAACACCATGTTGTACCATGACAATTCAGAGTATTTTATTCAAGAGAAAATTATTTCCTTTGAAAAAAGTCAACTCTTACGTGTCCAACTTTGTCGCGCCGCGAGAAATACATCCATTATGACAAATCAAAATTCATAAATTCGCCCAATCTAGAATAATTTCAAATATATTTGTTGATTTCCTTTTATTTTGTAATAATGCGTTCCAGACTCTTCGTTTTGGACCCGGTGACCAAGCGTTAACATTCGTCACCCCAGCCCGAAGATGAGGATGGAATACATCATTTCGAGCCGCGGAGCACTTGAAAATACAGCCGGAAAGTTAAAAACGACTCCAAAGAAAAGAAGTTCAAACTCGGTATCATCGCTAATTAATCTCCCCTTTCAAAAGGGCGAAGGATGCAAAGGTTTTGTCGAGACCGCCGTTGCCAAATCTGATGGCACCCAAGCCACATGCTACCCAGATTCACCTGAAATATTTTATGCCGCCCCTCTTCGAGGCTCCAGCCTATCATCGCTGGTAGTATATGCCCCAGCAGAAAGGAGTCCCATGGCAGGCTGTTGCGCTCCTCACCAACACATAACGGTGCCCTCGAGGCCGCTGGGGTGGCGCGAACCACCGCGAGCTGGCTGCCGGCCGGCCAGGCCCAGGGAGGACATGGCGTCAGAGTCCCCGCCACGGCGCGGCACGTTTTGCACCCCCGACAGGTAATAGGAGTCCATTAATTTGGCCAAAGCACCCGCACCAAAAGTAAACACATGAGCTAAGTACTGGTGGCGGGTAGCGGCCGTACTGTCCAGTACTCTTCCCAGGACCAGGCCCAAAAGGGTGGCCAAGCGAGGAGGCCGCGTGCAGTGCAGTGCAGGCGAACCGAAAATAAAGTTGGCGCACGGAAAGAGAGGGCGGACGGCGTCCGGAGAAAAGCCGTAGGGTTTTCTAGTCCGAGCGACCTCGTGATGCCGTTTCACGGGCCGCCGCCGCCGGCACGGGTGGCCAGGATTGACCGGCCGAGGCTGTCTCCGCCGTCCGATCCACGCGACTCGGACTAATAACTCCGCCTTTGGTGGGGCTGCACGGAAAAATTATTGGCTCTCTCGCTCCAGTTTTTCCCCCTAACCACCGGGCGTGATGGGCCCCGTACGCCAGTTCGACGAACCAACACGTAAATAATTAACGATGCCGCTTTAGCAATAGATAGAGTCATTTCGAAGCCTAATTCGGTCCCTTTTTTGGTTATTTGGCCCCAATAAAACAGGAGATATTTAAGTGGGAAAAAGCTTGCGGAAGAAACCACAGGCAAAACGTAACGACCAGATCCAGCCTTGCCAAAACGGGAGATCGGTTAGACAGACAGATTGAAACTAACGGAAAAATTCAAATGCGGCCGGAAAGGGAAATTTTGAGGTGAAAAAGGGGTAAATAATACTTCGCGCACACGTGGATTAATTAAATAGAGATGGTTGTGCTTACGTCCGTCGTGGACGGCGTCGTCTTCCGTGGAGGCCGCCTTCCGGTCCGACGAATCTCCCGAGGAATCTTCGCCGTCCGCCTCCTGCTCGTGGCCCGCATCGACGGGGTGGACGGCCACGTCCGGCTGCACCTCCGGTATCGGCTCGTGCTCGGGCTCCGGGTCCGGCTCCGCGGTGACGGTGACGACGAGCTCGTCCATGGGCTCGTGGATCACCGTGGACGCGGCCTCCTCCTCGGAGTAGGCGGCGGCCGCGGCGGCGCGGGCGTCGGAGACGCGGCGGAGCTCGGCGAAGACGTCGGCGACGGAGTAGAACTTCTGCATGTGGAGGACGGGGAACCAGTTTTGGCGGCGGCGGTGGAGCGCGGCGAAGACGGCGTCGTAGTCGGCCCCGCCGATCTGCGCGAGGTGGCCGCACAGCGCGTCGATCACGGCGTTGGCGGCCGCGAACTCGCCGCGGTACCACCCGATCACGGCGTCCCTGGCCGCCACCTGATCCGGCGCCGCCACCGGTGACCCCGGGGCCCCCGCCGCCGGTGTCGTCATCCCTCCCGCGATCGCCAGGCTACCCACTCCTCCCCCACTAGCCACTGGCTGTCCCTCCTCCCCGAATTCCCTGCCGGTTCGTGCGTGTGCCCTCTCTCCGCCCAAGCTTTTTGTAATGGCGTCAAGGTGTTCGACGCCCGGCCTGTTCTAAATCGGCTTGGTATTGTGGGGAGCGCTTCTCTCTCGGGGGCGCGCCTATAAATACCCCCGGAGAAGAAGCGGCCGAGGGTACCCGTAGCCAACAGCGCCCAGGGGCGAGGTGACGTGGCGGGGGATTAGCGGGTACGGGCGCAGATCCGACAAGGTGGTGGCAGCAGTTAGTTAAGGTCAGCCTTGCTTTAGTTATAGGAGGTGGCTCGGCTCGACCCGGCCTACGGGGGCGCGTGTGGACCGCGCGCTCGCTGCACAGAGATGGGCTACACCGCGATTCGGCGCACGGGGACGTCACTCCCCATGGCGGATGGCATCGGGATGCATGGCCGCAACGGCGTGCACCTGGTCCTTGGGCCCCGTCCATGGACCGGACCGGGTGGCCATGCGTGGGAGCCTGGTTGGACCACGCACCATCCCAGCCGTCCATTTCAGGACCCCGCATCCTTGTTCGGTTTTTTGTTCTTGTTTGTGCAAGATATGATTGGGGACAGGCGGATACGGAAGATTTTTTACTGTCTATCGGGTGTACTCGCGCAAGGATAGGCTGTAATATGCGAGGGTAAAGCTTGTTTTAGGAAGTAGGTAATTTGATCCTTGAATTATACAGCTATTCGCATGCTTACACATTTGTAATTCACGCGTTTCAGATTTGAAGATGGGATATGAAGAATGCATTGCACATCCACGACGGTTTGACCTCAGCCTTCTCTTAGAGCTGTGTATGATTCTCATGGAGGTTTGTCTTTTTGTTATTAAAATAGGTGGCCTCTCGAGCGACCATGCCTAAGAGATCAGTATTCTTCATTGTGTGACATATCTTCTCTTCATCATGTGTTTTTATAAGAGGGGGGGAAGAGGTTTTTTGTTGCAAGACCATGAGCATTACAACGACGACCGTAGTTACACACAACAGCCTTAATGCCAACAAGCTTCAATGGCAACCAGCATCCTTAATGTTGTTAGTAATCATGAACGTAGGTTGCGACGTACTCCTAAAGATTATGGGATTTCTTTCCATCCAGATAGAACGGAGCGTACGTAAGGCGATAGAGAACCATCCCCAAAGGCAAGCTTCGCACCGGACGATAGCCTTGGTCCATAAAGCGAAGATGGAATGTTTGCCTCAGATGGTGCAAGTTGTTGCATTCCTATTTGCTATAGAACCTAGGCCCACAACTCATGGGCGTAGGTGACATGCAGCGACGAGCATATGGTCAATCAAGTCATCGACGTGATGGTGGGATCAACGACAATGACCGGTGTGGCAAATTGTGCTTGGCCAAATGATCACAACTATTCAACAACGTGGTCCATGCAAACATCTTAAACTTTAGCGACGCCCATGTTTTCTGCACAAGATCTTCCCAGCTATAGTTGGTCGACCCCACAAAAATCACGCGGAACGCCAGCGAGAAAAATATTTTCATATCTGATTTTATTCGTCACAGAATTATGCACATTAATAGCTAAAAGATTAAACTCATCACAACCGATATCAATGCCCTCGGTCGTCGTGAGGGAAACTTGTGGCTTGTGCTTTTAAGGTTGTACGATTTTTCTCCATCAAGATAGAACGAAACATGCATAGGGTGATAGAGATGAACCCTTTTCTGAGGCAATCACCGCGCCTAGAGCTAGCTTCGCACCACCGTGAGAAGATGGAACCGTTTGGCTAGGATGGGGCAAGCGATTGCACTCCCCTTGGATGTATACGACACCTCCGAGGTATCCACGTGTACTGATCTAGTGGCATCGCGGCACTCCATGGAACCAACACGAAAAATTGCAAGGAGAAGTAGCCTAGCGGCATGCCAGAATAGATTAGATCTAATCCGAGAGAGAGAGGGGAGATGACTAGCAACGGGTCGACCAACGTGGGATATTAGGTGTCTTGGTGCGCCTCCTTGGACAACTACATATAAGTTTAGACTAGAGGGGGTCGACCAGCCCCACGAAGAGTCCTTCTCTCCCGGCGCAGGGCACGCCAAGTTGAACTAGGACTCCCTCCTCACTTGCATTGCCTCCCAACTTTCCAAGGGGGCGAGGACGAATTGGGCCTCTATGGTCCACCTTGCCCCCATGCAAGCGGGGGTTAGGCCCCGTAGGAACCTTCCAAAATGTTCTAGAAGCTTCTCGTCCCTTTCGGAAGCTTCTATCACCTTCTATGATATTGCGGGCTACCAAATAATCCAGATGTCACCGAGACACTCTGGGAACTCCGAGAATGCTTCTGAGATCATATGGAACACCTTTGGAATCCTTCTATCTTATTCTCCATCAACACATAGTTCTTATAAATACTCCTATATATGTTCGAGAATATGTGTCAGAGTAGAATTCGACTGATCCCTCGGTAGGGTATCCCGACTAGGCAAATAGATCGGAGGAGAAAAGGAGCCCAGATTTTCCCAGGTTCACGCCCACATGATAGAGGTAATATCCTACTCCTACTCTTGTTGTGTTGCGATGGGGTGTACAAAGTACAAGGTACAATGAGGGATTGAACTCAATGTAATCAAAGGTGTATGATACGTCTCCAACGTATCTATATTTTTTTATTGTTAATTGCTATTATATTATCAGTTTTGTATCCTTATTATATCATTTTATATTAATTTTCTGGACTAACTTATTAATTAGTGCCCAGTGTCAGTTCCTGTTTTTTTGCTTGTTTTTGGTTTCAAAGAAAAAGCATATCTAGGAAGGTCCAAACACAATGACATTTATGATGATTTTTTATGGAAAATAAGAGACCCTAGAACTTTCAGGAGAAGACAAGAAGATGGACAAGGGTCCCACAAGCCCAGTGGCGCGGTCTACCACTCTGGGGCGCCACCCAGGATTGTGGGGCCCTTGCTGCTCCGTTTGACCTAATTCCCGACCTATTAATTCCCAATATTCCTGAATCCCTTGGAGAGACCGACGAGAGAAGTTTACCACCTCCGCAAGCCTCTATTATGAAGAAATCCCATCAAGAGCCTGATACGTCCATTTTGCATCATGTTTTCTTACTATTATTTATTATGTTTTAGAGCTATATTTCACATTATGATGCAAGATAATGCATTTTGTCTCTTAATTTGCAAGTTCTATCACAAGAGGGAGATTGTCGGCAGCTGAAATTCTGGACCTACAAAGAGCTACAACAGAGATAGCTATTCTCTGGAGCTCCAAATGACCTGAAAACTTACGGAGATTTATTTTAGAATATATAAATACACCGAAAGAAGAAAATACCTCAGAGGAGCCACCATGGGCCCATAAGCTTAGGGGGCGTCCACCCCCTAGGGCGCGCCACGTGAGTTTGTGGGGACCACAGAGTTCCACCGACACCCATCTTTTCATATATGATGTCATTTGCCATAGGAAAAAAATCAGAAAAGACTTTCGGGATGAAGCGTCGCTGTCTCAAGGTGGAACCTAGGCAGGACCACTTTTGCTCTTCGACTGAGCGATTCCGCCGGGGAAACTTCACTCCGGGGGGGAAATCGAAGCCATCGTCATCACCAACGCTCCTCTCATCATGGGAGGACTCATCTCCATCAACATATTCACCAACACCATCTCATCTACAAACCCTAGTTCATCTCTTGTATTCGATCTTTCTCTCAAACCTCGGGTTGGTACTTTGATTACATATAGTATTTGATGCTAGTTGGTTTATTTGGTGGAAGATTATTTGTTCAGATTGTCAATCATATATTTATCCTCTCTGATCATGAACGTGAATACAATTTTTGAGTAGTTACGTATGTTCTTGAGGACATGGGAGGAGTCTTGTTNNAAGTAATCATGTGAAGTTGAGTTTCGTTCAATGTTTTGATGATGTGTTGTGTTGTTCTTCCTATAGTGGTGTCATGTGAACATCGATTACATGCCACATTACTATGTTTGGGCCTAGGGGAATGCATTATGTTTATGATGGGTTGCGGGAGTGACAGAAGCCTAAACCCTAGTTTCTGCGCTATTTTGTAAGGGGTTGTTTTGGGTCCATATGTTTCATGCT
>CBMN010039446.1:0-10183 GCA_000582825.1 Hordeum pubiflorum
TGATGCGGGAGCCGGCCATTCAAAGCTATCCACATACATTTTAAGCCGGATTTTAACAAATCGGACGAATTACATGCAACAAGATGATTTTCATGTAAACCGGAGCACATTCATTGCATTTCGGACTTTTTTTATTGAAAAAAGACGTAGCGTTCGGTGGCACCCATTGTCCAAGTCCTTATTGTTCCTTTCCGACGACCACTCCTTCATGTGCCGTCTCTATGAGGGCGGTGATGAGACCCGCGAAGTGAAGGTGCGGTCACCAGTAAGGAAGAGTAGAGCATGTGAGATGGACCAGGCCACCTCGGACTCGAGGCCCTGCCGCCTCCCATGCCATACTCATGTGGGGGCCGTGATCTGTCTATCGCTCGTGGACGTGAGATCGATGATGGACATGGACGGGCTGACATGGTCCTCCTGCCACATGCGTCGGCGAAAGATCAGCGGCGGCGCGCATCTGGCGGGTTCTCGTCCTCGATCGCGTGCGCCGTCATCGTCGCCTCCGCGTTCGGCTGCATTTGGCTCTAGGTTGTGAGCGGCTGCTTGAGCATGCGTGGCCTCGAAAAGCGCCCGCGGGAAAAAGCACGTCCAGACCGGTCGACGGACCACGTTAGATAGTAAAATACATCCGGACCACACAATCCGAAAGGTTGCGGGTTGTTTGGGCGTAGTAGATGCCCTAATGGGGAAGTGGTGATGGTTGTATCCCAACCTATTATGAATCACAATTCACAACCCATATTTTTTGCTTTCCCTCAACAGAAAAAAAAAACATATTTTTTGCATTCGGTGTATCTCACCAACGCGGACTACTATTTTAGCGAGTGACAATGTTTTTTTTTTTTGTTTTTTTTTGTGGGATAGCGAGTGACAATGTTGACATTAATATGCAATTTTCACGTCGATAGTGGACACCTAAGGGGATTTCATCAATTTGGAAACTCTGAACATTACGGCCTTTAGTAAGGCAACATGAAGGCGTGTGTGGTGCGGCACTGAGCATGATTGTGTGCGTTCATACTGTATTTTGGTAGTATAACGAAAGTTGCCACAACATTAAAAAAAAAAAATCTCATAATGGCAACAACAGGAATACCTCCTTGAAGAGGGGACGGCTCCTCTGCAGTCATGTAGTTACTGTACAGGTGGTGTTGGTATTAAAATCTGCCGTTCATTTCTATCCAAGGGCTTTCCTTCATCTTCCTTAATCCTGTGATTAATTGGGAACCCGTCCATGATCCGCAACGTCCGCAATGCCTACTGCCGCGGCCGATACGCTCCGTCCACCGCCAGTTCGAACCCCTCCAGCATGCACGCCATGATAGACTTCATCTGGGTGTACGGCATCTCCTTCCTGATGCATATCATCGGCCTTGCGTGGAACACCGAACGCCATGCATTGGAAGGGCTCTCCGGCGAGAACGTCCGCTCCGCTGGGCCGTCAGCACGGACGCCCACGGCCTGCGCCTGTAGCGAGTTCACCGACACCGGCCACATCGACTCCTTTGATGGCCGCGTGCACGTAGTGCATCTCCCTCAGCTTAGTCAGCTAGTCGAGATCGATACTGGCTTTGCCGAGATCGCCGATGGCACAGCGGTAACCTCATCGCAGATGCGCTGATCCACGTTCGGTCGTGATGACAGCATCGAGAGAACCATGTGAGCGCGGATCTTCTCCCGCCTGGTGAGAGGAAGCTGATCGCCACCTCTTAATTGAAGGGCTGTCACGGCGTACCTCTCGCCCTGGCTCATCATGAATCGAGACAAGAGGTCGTGCTTCTCACATCCCATGCTTAACTACTCCCACCGGCCACCGCGACCGAATGATACGATCGGCGAAGCCTTGCACCATGGCGATGGACTCGCGTAGCCGCCGCTAAAAACCCATGTTGAGTGTGTGTTCTTTATCTTCCAGAATACTGGGACGGCGTACCGAACCTACTCGCGCTAAGACCGGCAGCTTTGCGGAACGTGTGGCGAACCTGCTGCTTGCGTTCGTGGTGTTCTCAACCTTCCGGCGACAGCCGTCATGGTGCTGTGGCTTTATCGATTAATTAAGTGATTAAGGAAGATGAAGGAAAGCCCTTGGATAGAAATGAACGGCAGATTTTAATACCAACACCACCTGTACAGTAACTACATGACTGCAGAGGAGCCGAACCAAGAACCCTGAAACTCCGAAGGCCGCAAGAAAGAAAAGAAAAGGTGAACGTGTACGCCATACTACTAGTTTGACCCGGTCGTCCGATAGACATGACGTGTATGTTCGTACGTTGGTCGTCAGTGATCGAACCTCTCAAGCTTGCAGCAGCAAAAACCAACCTGGTCCCTGTCCGTCTGAGTTGACTCCGCCGGCTGATTTGGCAACAACGACCTGCATGGTCAAAACATTAGTAGGATACTACACCTGAGGAAAACATGCAGAAATAAGGGAACCATCGAGAAAAGTGTACAGTTTCAGTCTCACGTTAGAGCATATGCAGCTGGACCCTCGTATCCGTCTTAAAACGTTCGGTCAGCCTGCCTGGTCACAAAAAATCCATCCATCTGGATCCCTCGTACCCATCTTAAACGCCCGGGCAATCTGTCCGGTCACAAAAAATCGATCCATCTGGATCCCTCATACCCATCTTAAACGGCCGGACTGACCGGCACCCCTCATATTCATCTCAGATATGAGGATGATACGAGGGCTCGCGAACGCGTCCGGGCACGCCCGGTCAGTCCAGCACGTAGGACGTGACCCCACCCCGGACCACCTTTCTCTTTTTTTTATTCATCTTTTCTTTCTCTCTCTTCTTCTCCACCAATCAAGTGCAACTAACCGGACATCCGAGGAAAAAATATGAGAAGTGTGGTTGCGCGGACGAAAAAGTAGGGGCTCAAAACGGACATGTCCGGTCACTGCCCGGGCGTGTCCGCGGACTCGTTTGAGGTGTCGGATTTGCAAGTTCCGGTTGTAGATGCTCTTAGGATACCACTCCTTGGAACAATCATCATTCATATCTCTACCTCATTTCACACATTTTAATACCATGAATTTGAAAAATTGCTCACCTAGAATAGCTACCTCAGTGCATCTCGAACACCAACCCCTAAACTAGACACCGCACCTATCCACGGACACGGATGCGGAAGCCAGTCATCCAATCGTAGTTGTATACATTTTAAACCGGATTACAACTAGGCGGACAAATTACATCAAACACGATGGAATTCATCAAAGTTTAGATAGAAAATAACACAATTCATCCATAAAATAGCATGGAAACATGTCTAGTTCAAATTCAACGAGATTAACCGATTGTTCAACAAGTTTTTCATGGATGGATCATGTTGTCCCACACATATAATGTCCCTTTGGCTACATTCAACAGTGCATGTGCATGAATGGTCTGCCTCAGACAAGTAGTACATCGCGACAGTGCGTGCATGCTACACAACATGTGCGGAATATTGAGTAATGAATCAAGCAATCAACATGTAAAACAAGAAGAAAAAATTATGATCTACATGGTTATCGTGCGCAATGGCCACATTGCCTCCAGTCGATTAACTGCGCCACAAAACTTCATCATGGAATTATGGATTGTGTACTATCGATACGCTATCGACTTGACATTGCATTCATTGATGATGTGCATGTTATAGGGCGCAGTGTGCTTTCATGCATGAAGCGAACCATGCACGCGCTGCCAAAAGGCCCTCCTTCTGTTCCTGCCTACAAAGTCAACAGATATGACAAAAGTCTCTACTTGTTAACCATGGATGCATGTTATATTTACCTATAGAGTGAAGAACAAGCCCACTTTCCATACCCTTTCGTCCGGATGATCAATTGCCTCATTCTTCTTCGAAAATAAGTGCATTTGGCCATTGTGTTTTTCCAAAATTCATAATAGATCTAGACATGCATGGTTTTCAGTAGATAACCCTAGGCCTTCTTCGTTTCCCCACAACCATTCACTCATCCTCCTTCATCGAGTACCTCGCCATCCTTCTTACTTTAAAAGACGACATGAAGTTCAAAATAATAAAACGACATGAAGTTAAACAATAAGCTCAATGACATTTGACCGAACACTTGTCGGGCATGGTGTCCGTCATGGACGTTCTTGGCAGGGTGACAAAGGGTACCTGGTTGCGGACAGATCCTGGATTTACGCCTTAGTAGTACAAGGCGAGAAGGCGCGTGGGCGTCCCACAATGCCTTGATGACTTCCGAAGAGGTACATCGGCGGCGACGGAGAAGAAGGGTGTGAATGCAAAACAAGGGGGGAGGGGGAGGGGTGAAGTGGAATATACCGAGACCGGGAAGGGATTTGAGTGGGTCGGGGGTGTCGGAGTCCGACGTGGCCGTGGTCCGGACAGCTTGGTAAAGACTGATACGGTCATTTTGAGGATCGGCGTTGAAGATGCCCTTAATACCCGTGTGCTGCCATGGAATAAGAAAAGATATATTCGACGAGTGAAGGTACTTCTGCTATGAGCATGAGTGTCAAGCTAAAATTTGAACCACCTCACGGCAACATCGACGTCCTCGTCTCTCTACTGAGAAACCCTCTTTGATTTATTTCTTAATATTCGTATTTCTTATTTCCTACCCTTACAATGTAAGACATTCTTTTCTAGTACTCCCTCCGTCCCAATATTATTGTGTCATCTTGTCCTTCCACTTCTCATAGCAACATCCACCCGCTCATCATCATCCACTTTGCATGGTAAACTTGTTGCCTGTAAATAAATTAAAAATCCGGCCCGGCTGCTATCATCCCTTCAAGCTGGACCAAAAACAAGAAGTTGTCAGTATGCACGCGACCAATAGGGACGTACGTAATCGCTTGCGTCGCTGATACGACAGGTCCTGCTCGCTAGCTTATAAATACTCCGTATCCGGTGCGATATCGGTATCCGTATCCATATCCGGCACGATTCGATTTGCGCCAAGCAAATTAAGGAGCACTCCACACAAAAAGAATAAGAATCCCACAGCCCTTTTGCCAAAAGGAAGATCGTCAATGGCCGCCGAGACGGAGATGCCACCCCAACCCCACGCCGTGTGCCTGCCGTACCCGGCGCAGGGCCACATCGCCCCCATGCTCAACGTCGCCAGGCTGCTCCACGCCCGCGGCTTCCACGTCACCTTCGTCAACTCCGAGTACAACCACGCCCGCCTCGTCCGGACGCGGGGCGCCGCCGCCATGGCCGGCGGCGCGGCCTTCCGCTTCGCCACCATCCCGGATGGCATGGAGGCGCCGTCCGACGACGACGTCACGCAGGACATCCCCTCGCTCTGCAAGTCCACCACGGAGACCTGCCTCGGGCCCTTCCGCCGCCTCCTCGCCGACCTCAACGCGGCAGCGGGGGACCGCCCTCCCGTCACCTGCGTCGTCTCCGACCTCATCATGGGCTTCTCCATGGACGCGGCCAAGGAGCTTGGCCTCCCCTACGTCCAGCTCTGGACCGCCAGCGCCGTCAGCTACCTCGGGTACCGACATTACCGCCTCCTCATCGACCGCGGCATCGCCCCACTTAAAGGTACGTATACATGTATCACGCGTGTCGATCGAATACGCACTGTGGGCTGTGGACGACCTCTCTGCTCTGACAAATGATATCATTTCTTTACGTGCATGCATGGGCCGTAGATATGAAACAGTTGACGGATGGATACCTTGACATTCCGGTGGAGGACGTCCCGGGGCTGAGGAGCATGAAGCTCAGGGACTTCCCGACCTTCATACGCACCACGGACCCGGACGAGTTCATGGTGGGTTACGCCATCAAGGAGACGGAGCGCGCGGCCGGCGCATCGGCCATCATCCTCAACACCTTCGGCGACCTGGAGGGCGAGGCGGTGGAGACCATGAAAGCGCTCCTCGGCAACAACAAGGTGTACACGGTCGGCCCACTGACTCTCCTCGCGCCGCGCTCCACGAGTAGTAGTACCATCAGCAACCTAAGCCTATGGAAGGAGCAGGATGAGTGCCTGCAGTGGCTACACGACAAGGAGCCGGCCTCCGTCGTTTACGTTAACTTTGGGAGCATCGTAGTCATGACCAACGAGCAACTCGTGGAGTTCGCGTGGGGGCTGGCCAACAGCGGACGACACTTCATGTGGGTCATCCGCCGCGACCTCGTCAGGGGCGACGCCGCGGTGCTCCCACCGGAGTTCTTGACAGAGACGGCGGGGCGCGGGCTCATGGCCTCCTGGTGCCCGCAGCGGGAGGTGCTGAACCACCCGGCGGTGGGCGCATTCCTGACGCACAGCGGCTGGAACTCGACACTGGAGAGCATGTGCGGTGGCGTGCCCGTCATCAGCTGGCCCTTCTTCGCCGACCAACAGACCAACTGCAGGTACCAGTGCAACGAGTGGGGCGTCGGCATGGAGATCGACAGCAACGTCCAACGCGATGCTGTCACGGGCCTCATCACAGAGCTCATGGACGGGGAGAAGGGCAAGCTAATGAGGAAGAGGGCGGAGGAGTGGCGGGAGAAGGCCATCATGGCGGCCATGCCCGGCGGTTCGTCCCGCCGCAATTTCGACAAGTTGGTGCGGGATGTACTCCTGCCGAAGAACTGCGAATGAAACGATGCACCCGTTGTCGCGTTGAACAAATACATGGGGATATCTTATTAAACGAAAGTTATCAGTGAGGCCTCGTTTACAAACTGCAACTATTTCTATTTGGCTATTCAGTCAACTTATATATAGCTATTGCTTCATTATTTGAATTGGTCTGTTTCCAGGCAACTGCAACCGAAATAAGCACATTTTGATGGACGTCTCAGTCTGACTAGCTCATATCAAACTTGGTTTGCTGGCTTACAAGGTTTTGAATATGTGGATAGGGCGAATTCGCCTCATTTTTATTCCGGTTCTGTTTTTTTTGTTCTCTTGCGGGGAAGGGTTGGCATCATATGCATACGATACTTTAGAAAGATCGGTTTTGATATTTCACTGAGGACTAAGCAAGTCACTGTTGTGGACGAAGGTTCGTGCAAATATAAATAGACGAGACATTTTCCTTTCCCAAATAAAGATGAGGCGATTTTTAACAAAAAATTGAGCTGCTACGTGTGCAGACCGCGCATGCACAAGTCTAGCCGTGGGAAGAACGTGCTCTTTCTTGGCACAAGATGAGACGATCTTGATGTAAAAACTATCTATATTGAACTATTTATAAGTCAAGTGAGAATGTGAGATGTAGTCACTTTCCTTGGGTTTTCCTCTAGGTTCAAAACATCAAGGCCGGCAACACATCTCCAAGTGGAGAATGTCGGACATCAGATTCCTAAATCCGAAAAATCTTGTACTACGAACGGTTTTCCTACGGACTCCCTATTATACATGCTAACCGCTCAACTAACCTCTCAGTCAGCCCCTCAAACCTCCCCTTCCCTTCGAATTTGCTATGGGCGTCATTCCCTTACGAACAGATGCTGCCGTCTCATTTTGTAATTTTAATTCTGTAAGATTCATCCGCATGCGTGCCAAAACTCCTAAAACAATAACAATAATGAAAATATTGCCAAAAGTTCTGAACATAATGCTCTAGATGCCCCCCTATATAGCTATAATTACCTACAAAAACTGGGCTACCAAAACTGCGCAATAAGATGGTCATCGAACGAGTCTTCTTGAGGCGTGCTTCTGACTCCTTCAAATTTCTTGCCTTCCTGCAGCACTGGCACCCATTGACTAGACAGCATGATCAGGAGCGCCTTGGTCGGATGCTGGACGCCCTTCAGGTGACCGCTAGACGTCTCTCTTCACCGGCGCCCTAGTGGAGTTCTGTAGCCTTTGCCACTTGGTGGCCTTTTTTGTTTTCTTTTTCTGCTTTGTTTGGGCCTTCTTGTGCTGTGGCCCCAGCAGACTTCTATGTTCGTGTGTTGGTACTTGATGTTGGCTTGGATGGTTGCTTTATCTATAAAGNGGGGCGAAAGCCTGTTTCGAGAAGACTATTTTTTGAAAAAGCTATGGGTCCAGTTAACCCCACAGCTTACACATAGATTCGCCTCTACGTGTTGAGGGCTGACCATGTATAATTCCTTGTGTGTACATCCTTCTACATCTTCAGTAGGCTGTACGACTGTATGTTTATACTCATATTTGTTAGGATTATATCCACAACACACGCTTGTATGGTTGTATAGATTTGCAATGAGGCTGTGTACATGCCACGATAGAACTAATTATGCATTAATCAGACTCCCTCGTTCAACACGATGCAAGAGAGAAAAGCACCAACGAAAAATAGGGTATTACCTCCGCATTTCGAACTAAAAAACAAGGAGATATACTGCAAAACACTAGTTAACAATCTCTGCCGCTGCTGATTCATTCATCCCCGTCTTCGCGTGCATGGATCAAGCTGGCCACGAGCCCCTGACAAGTGCCGGCAAGCAGTGACGAATTTAGCATGACAATGGAGGGTAGGCTCAAAACATCAAATACTAAGCCTAATTAGCAAATGTGTTGCAGTTGTTGCATGTAAAGCACCTCGATGTAATTGTCATATGGTATACTTAGGTGAAATATGATTTTATAGGGTAGGCTTCAGCCTATTGAAGCCCCCCACTAGAATCGCCAGTGCCGGCAAGGAACCGCGTGGCCTCGTCCACCGTCATGTGGTAAGGTCAGCTGTGCACTTGAGATTTTTTGGACAGCATGCACTTGACGGCTGGTCGTCGGCCGTGAGATGTACTAGTACGCGTCTGCTTTCATCATTGTTGTTCCGACTTCCAAGCCCCTCACCGACACACAGCAGGGTCACTTTTACAGGACATATTCACTGACCCTTTGCCGTTAGTTTAGCACAATTTGATCCTATATGCATAAGTTTATCGAATCTGATCCTTTTTCTATTGTTATTGTCTTTGACGGTATGGTAACACATACTCCGGCCAAGACCTTTGACGGTAGAACTTACCAACACTGTCACGTCCGTTCAGTGCGGAAAAAAAATTGCCGTCATAGTCTGTGGTGGTGACTTGCATGCAATTATCATTTTATTATAATTGCATGCAGGTAGTGGCGGACCTAGCACGTGGGGCCAGGGTGGGCCAACAGTGCAAAGGTTCATGTAAATTTATTTTTATTTTATTTTACCTTTTTTCTACTATGGTATAAAGGTCATTTTCAAATCTCAGGGTGGGCCACGGCCCACTCTGTCCACCCTCTCCATCCGCCACTGCATGCAGGTATCACCATAGACTATAGCGGTAGGGTCTTTTTCGCACCAAACGGGCGTGACGGTATAAGTAAGTCCTACCGTTAAAGGCCTTAGTATAGAACGTGTTATCCTACCGCTAAAGACAATGACGATAAGAAAAGAGTCAGATCCGAAAAAAATTACACATAGGATCAAATCGTGCTAAACTAACGGCAAAGGATCAAAATAGTGAATTTGTCCCACTTTTACATGCATACTTTCGAATCCACAATGACCGCCAACCACGGCATTCGGAGTAGCACTGGAGGCGCTGAGCCGGTCCGATTACAACTTACAAGAGCAGAACCGCGTGCCTGGCGTCTTCGCCTCCAGACCAGACCGGGGGTCGTTGCTTTGGCGCGAGGCGAGCTGAGGTCGCTGCGTCCATCATTTGCTTCTCTGCATGAAAGTACTACGGTTCACGTTCCAGTTGGCAGCTGGCACGAAGGGAACACTTCTCCGCATGTTATCGACCATGCACCTGCTCCGTGACTCTTGTTTCTAGTCCAGACAGCACAACATCGGCCCAAGCATAACTGCACAGGCAAATTAAATCCTCCCCATCAAACGGCTAGGTGATGGCTTTTATACCCTGAATCCCTGATTAGAGGACTATGGAGCAAGGAAGCACCATCATTTCATCCCCGGATTCTTAAAGGCAACCCATCACTCCAAGCATTGGAATACATGTCAAAATAATATGTTCGGAGTAAACAGGTTCTTAGGACATTTCTAACCGATCCCCAATACGGCCATAAGGGAGTAAAATTTTCGGTTTACTCCCTTACGACGGACCTAGCCGATCCCCTAAAACGATAACGGAGTATAATTTTTACTCCAACTCTCAATTCCCTCCAAGATTTTCCTAAATATACTCCATCGTGCGACGACCGAGTAAAACTCCCTCTCGCCCTCCCGCCCCCGCCCCGTCACCGATGACCTCCGAGCCAGACATAATGGATAGCCAC
>CBMN010039453.1:0-10879 GCA_000582825.1 Hordeum pubiflorum
TTCTTGTGTATGCAATCATGGTGCTTGGATATAGGGAATGAGTGTTTGCACACTTAGTACATCGTTTGTTCGGGAGTTGGGTGGTGATAGCACTCCTCCGGCATGAGGGTCTAGGGTGTAGGTGTCGAAAGTTCTAGCGATGATTGTGGATGCAGTTTTCGACTGGTCTTCCAAAGCATTTAGATAATGATCATGATCTTGTTCATATTAATATGTGATTAGCTGTAATTCTAGACAATAACATGTAGGTGACCTAACTATTCTAGCATTCTTTATTCTTATTTCTCTAACCCCTGATAGAGTTGTTGTTATATGCCTGTGTGGACTTCACTATCCTATTTTACCAATGACTTACCCCTGTATGAGTAATGGTAATTATATTAAACATGTGTTCTGAAGCATTCATTCATGAGTTTATGTGTTGATCATATTTATAATTATGTTATTCCTTCTTTGGGCAAAACGATCCTGGAATACTCCCGAGTTTTCCTTGTAATTAAAATGCTACAATGATAGATCTGTGCGCTTGTGGATTGCTTAATCTAAAATGGACAAGAACTATCTAGGTTGTTTCTAGCATCATTAACCTGAACGGTATAATTAATTGTTCTACCTTAAAGGTCAACGACGCCAACGTTCGCTAAAGGTAAGTGATGTTAAGAAATGCCAACAAGCATTTTTGGCGCCATTGCTGGGAAAGTAATATTAAAACATAATTATGATATGATTATCATAAATTCTTGAATTGATGATTCGAACATGTTTTTAGTATGATTATAATTTTTCATACAGGCTAATCTTGCACGTTTTCTTCCTTGTTTATTCTTGGATGAAAACAAGATAGTTTATGACTGGAAATGATCGTGGATTCAAGCTCCCAGAGAATTTCTTAGATAATCCCGAAGATTTGAACAGCCAAGATCGTGCTGCTGTCAGAGTAGTGCACTCACCTGCTGCTCATAAGAAGAGAACACTTCCAGAAAGTTCAAAGAGTCAAGAAGTCTCAAACATCGCTGAGATTTCCAAGACTTTGACTTCTTCAAGCTCATCGAGTGAAGCAAGTACATCGCCAACTGCTTCTATGGGGTCTACACCCCTTCGCGAATACTCTATTCCTACGTTGGAGAATGTCAAGACAGGTCCTAGACCTGATGTAGCTGACAAGGCTTTTGAGCTCTACACTGGACTGATCACTATGGTGCAGGCAAATCCATTTACTGGATTCCCTAATGAGGATGCTAATGCACACCTACAAAATTTCATAGAGCTGTGTGACACAGTGGTGATCAAGGATATTGAGCCTGCTATCATTAGACTAAGGCTATTTCCCTTTTCCTTATTAGGAAAGGCAAAAACTTGGTTCTACAACAATCCTACTGCTGTGGACACATGGGATCACTGTGCTGCTTCATTCCTAGCAAAGTTCTTCCCACTCTCCAAGACCAATGCTCTGAGGGGGAGAATAACAAATTTCCAACAGAGTCCTGATGAATCAATTCCCGAGGCTTGGGAAAGAATGCAAGATTACATTGCAGCTTGTCCCCACCATGGAATTCAGAGTTGTATGATTCTTCAGACCTTCTATGATGGGCTCATGCCTATGTACAAAGGTCACCTGGACGCTGCTGTTGGAGGAGCATTCTTAGCCCTAAACATCACTGAAGCTACCGCTCTTATCAATAAGATGGTAGTAAACCAGGGTTGGAAAGAGGAGAGAGCTCTACCACGTCAACGTGGTATGCACCAAGTGAAGGAGGTGGACATGCTAGAAGCCAAGATGGACATGTTGCTGAAGAGGCTTGATGAGAGAGAGAATGAGAAAGAAGCTATGATCAACCATGCTCAAGCTATGGCTTCCCGCATGACTTGTGAAGTCTGCGAATACGTTGGCCACTCTGGAGATCAATGCCTAGAAACAGAGGATGTTGCATTCATTAATAACGGTTTCTGTCAACAGCAACAAGGTAATTGGAATCGACAAGGTAACTCCAATCCTAATTATAATTCCAATCAACCTTCTTTTAGAGATCTGGTTTTTGGTCAAGTTAAAATTAGTGAAGAACTACTTAAAAGTTAACCAATCATGATGAAGTATTTTCTAGTATAAATAGTAATATTAGTAATTTATCTTCTGCAATTAAAAGTCAAGGAGATTTTAATAAAAAGATTGATGCACAAATTGCTGAGCTTAATAAAAGAATCTCTGATTTAAATGTTCAAAGTTGTAAGGCTGTGACCACGAGGAGAGGTAAGTCCACTCGTGATCCACAGAATCCTAACAAAATTGTAGAAAAACCTTAGGAGAAGAAAGTACCAGAAACCTTCGAAGAGGAGGAGACGCCTATACAAACTGAAGACAGAAGAATCCCTCCGAAAGATTTTGTTGACACAAGTTATCTTCCATTTCCTTCAAGAAATAGAAAAACAACTGAAGATGAACAGTTTACAAGGTTTGTGGAAATGATTCAGAAGATACAGGTAAATGTGCCACTCATGGATGTTTTGCATATGCCAACCTATGCAAAATACATCAAGGATATCATTAGCAATAAGAGGCCATTACCAAGTGTAAAAGTGGTTAAGCTGACAGAAGAATGTAGTGCAGCTATACTTAACCAACTTCCAGAAAAGAAGAAGGATCCAGGTTATCCAACCATTTAGTGTTCAATTGGAGATGAGATCTTTGAAAGTGCTTTATGTGATTTGGGAGCTAGTGTGAGTGTTATGCCAAAATATGTCTTCGACAAACTTAACCTCACAGTCTTAGCTCCTACATCTATGCAACTTCAATTGGCGGATTCTTCTATTCGACATCCAGCAGGCATAGCTGAGAATATCCCTGTCAAGATTAGAGAACGTTTCATTCCAGTGGACTTTGTGGTATTAGATATGAAACTCAATAAAGAGTCACCATTAATCTTAGGAAGACCATTCCTAAGTACTGGAAAGGCTCAGATTGATGTTGGAGCTAGAGTGATCCATTTCAACATTAATGGACATGAGGAGAAATTTGGTTTCAAACCTAGGCGGATTGAAAATTGTTCAATGGTCTTTACAAAGAAGCCACAGTTCATAAAGAATAATACAAATAATGAATATCAGAGGAAGTTAAGGATGTTAATAGCAGTTCAAAAAGGGAATTCAAATCAATTCTATCTACCAACATATAGTCAAGCTTAGATCAAGAAGGAGTCTGATGCACCAGCCTCTTCATCAGGCCCCAACAAGTAAGTATACAGAGGTAAAGTCTTGTTACTAGACTTTAAATAAGTAATCCTTTTGCTAAGAAGGTAAAATTTGGTAGTTATCTTTATATCTAATTAATATAATATTAGAATAAATTGCTATGGCTCTAGGAATAAAATTAAAAACAAAATAAAAATATGAATAAATAAAATAAAGATTAACTTTCTTTATAGAAAATAACTTTGATTTGAAAAATGATTTTGATCTATCATATTTTCATAGATTATTATTGTAAGTGTGGCACTTAGAATAATTAATCTACCTTGATTAAATTAAATGTAAAAGTTTGGTTTAATCATTGAATCAAAATTATATTCTATAGAAGAAAGTTTGTACACTAACATTTCAGGAATTTAATAAAGTGGTGCCTAGGCCAAGAGCAAGCTTGGGGGAAGACCCCCTATTTATGGTAAATTGTATCTTATTTTTTAGCATTTATTTTTCTGAATATAAAAACCTATAAAAATTATAAAATTATAAAAATCCAAAAAAATAGTTATTTTAATATGTGTTTGTAAAATATGCTTTTCTCTCCATGTTGAAATGATAAATAGTTGCTCTATCTTATATTTTTCTAGTCCTAGTTTATAGCTTTTAGAACTCTTGAATTTGAACTGTTAGCTATAATGTCTCATCCTGAAAGCTTTTTACTTAGTGGGTTGCATAAAGCTTATCTCCAGTTTGAAGTTATTATGAGATAGTATGATAAAAGTATGGATTTACTATGATTCTGTCTTAAGAGAAACTAGAAATCCATAGTTGATTTTTATTTATAAAAATTCAAAAATTGGAAAGTTCCTCAATGATTTGTTTTACCTACCAAGGCCATATGAAAGATGCTAGTATAGGAAAACATCCATGATTTATTTCATAAGCATCTTGTAAGTTGAGCATCTTTACACTTTATGCTTTGGTCATTGAGAGATTATTTTCATACACCCAAGATTTGAGATTCACGAACACCCACAAATACCACAAATAAGAGCAAACTCTGACACTATAGAGTTATGCTAGCAGACTCTTACACTGAGAGTTACGCTATTTCCATTTTTCATCAAAAATAGGTGTATATACTCTGTTACATGCATTTGAGTTTTCAAGATAGAATCTTTCTCAAAGTTTATCAAAATTTATGCAAAGAGAAGGTTTTATGTGGGCTATGCAAAAATAAATATATAAAAAATGAATAAAGACTTGAGAGATGAATAATGGACAAAAGTTCGAGGGCGAGTAGAGCCCACATCTCTGCAAAAAGAAAAGTCATAATAAAAAAAAATATAAAAGAAGAAAAATGATAGCCCCATAGAATTCTTTGAAGTGCTCATATGAGAGAAGATTCAAAGTTTCAAAGAATATGCATGGAGTACTTAGCCACAAAAATATTTACACACTTGCACTTCTCGAATCTAAGTGTATGATATGTATCTCCTGCTTGACCATAGTACTTATTGCTCGACTATGTCATATGCAAGTATGTTCCACTTTCATACCTACCTACAACTCCACATAAGCTTATTAAGAGTAGGATGAAAGGAAACATCAAAAGCCTTTGGTGAGGTACATATCCACTAAATATCCACATATATATATCTTGAGTGATCGAGTGGATCATTGGAGGAACTACTATTTTATCATTGAAAATTTTCAAAACTCTCTGGATAGAAAGTTGATTAAGAGATGGTTGAAATAGTGGTTCTACCTAATTATGCTGTTTTATGATAACTGAAAACTGGATGAGAAAGCTGATAAGCCCCATGAGTACTAAAGGTAATAAAAGGGTGGATAAGAAAGTTAACATGTTTAAATAAGAGATGATCTTTCTGCTATAAGCCTGGTACTTTTGCAATAAAATTCGGCATTTTAGCAACTCCTGATCAACAACTTAAGTCTTAGACTTTGCTCGGGACGTGCAAAGGGTAAGCTTGGGGGAATTTGTTGGCGGTTCTTAACCTAGTATTTTATCCCACCAATAATAAATAAAAATGGAGAAAATGATATATTTTATAAGCATGTGTACTAGAGATTCACCTAGTTCCACTTGTATTTGGAGAATTCTTGTTTTGCAGGAATAATCTGGAAAAGGTGAAAAAGCAGAGAAAATACACAATGGAGAAAGCATATTCTGGGAGCCCAAAAAGGGAGATATTCATAAAGATCAGAACATCGCGAAGATCAAGCCCAAATTAAACTTCACCTGGGCTGCTTGGAGGCCCAGGAGACTACCAGAGGAGGCAGGCCACCTGGGGCGCCATCCCTGGGCCGACTGATCCCTGGATCAGTCAGCACAGGGGTAGCGTGCCCCGCACGCTACTTCTCCGAGGCGGTTCCTAAGGCGGTGGAGATGATACTTTCCATAGAATTATGCCTAGATCAATATAAATACGGATCTCAAGCCACGACTTCTCCAAGTTCCACAAATCTACAGGCGCCGAAACTCTGCAGCAATCTCTAGTTTTAGTTTATCCTTGTTAGTCTAGATCTAGATTAGTTCTAGTTCTAGATCTAGAACTTTAGAGCTTCAACTTGTATCAAAAAGAAGAACTTCTAGTTCTTGGGTATGACTACTTCTAGTTCTACTTCTAGTTCTAGTTCGTTCTTGTTCTTAACTCGTGAATATGATATTATTCTTGAATTAGAGTATTATTCTATGTTCTTGTTCTTGTTATTAGAACTAGGTTCTAGTTCTAGTTCGATCATATGTGCTACTTCTAGTTCTTAATTGTTCTAGTTCTAGTTCGTATGAGCTAAGTCCAGTTCATCGTTCTAGTTGCATGATTAGGATCATTAGAACTGCACATCTTCTTCTAGATCATATTAGTGTGTTCTTGATCTTTATCTTGTCTAGATGCGGGTACACTTCATCTAAGGATGTTCATGTGATTCTTACTTGTTGATTCGTAGGGTCGGAGTCCCGGGGTTTCACATGTGTTTCTTGTGTATGCAAGCATGGTGCTTGGATACAGGGAATGAGTGTTTGCACACTTAGTACATCGTTTATCCGGGAATTGGGTGGTGATAGCACTCCTCCGGCACGAGGGTCTAGGGTGTAGGTGTCAAAAGTTCTAGCGACGATTGTGGATGCAATTTTTGACTGGTCATCCGAAGAATTTAGATAATGATCATGATCTTGTTCATATTAATATGTGATTAGCTGTAATTCTAGACAATAACATGTAGGTGACCTAACTGTTCTAGCATTCTTTATTCTTATTTCTCTAACCCCTGATAGAGTTGCTGTTATATGCCTGTGTGGACTTCACTATCCTATTTTACCATTGAACTTACCCCTGTATGAGTAATGGTAATTATATTAAACATGTGTTCTGAAGCATTCATTCATGAGTTTATGTGTTGATCATATTTATAATTATATTATTCCTTCTTTGGGCAAAACGATCCTAGAATACTCCTGAGTTTTCCTTGTAATTAAAATGCTACAATGATAGATCTGTGTGCTTGTGGATTGCTTAATCTAAAATGGACAAGAACTATCTAGGCTGTTTCTAGCATCATTAACCTGAACGGTAAAATTAATTGTTCTACCTTAAAGGTCAACGACGCCAACGTTCGCCAAAGGTAAGTGATGTTAAGAAATGCCAACAGGTGCCTGATGCAAGATGTGATAAAGTAGATCCTTTTAGTTGAGTTCTCCGTTGATGTAGAATCGTGCTGTCTCTAGAGTTATCTACATAAGCTCTTCTTGAGTTCTTAGGACGACTTTGCTCGTAGATATGCACGTTCCCTGTGGATTATACGATACGCTGAATACTTCCAGGTGAAGTGCTACAACGGTATTTCCGTGCGCTTGCGGATCTCTTTCTGTTTACGTTAAGAAACACCAACAGCGCTATGCTCTCGCTCCTCCTCTTCCTGTGGCTTTTGAATGGTCCTCACCCGTCTCACCGGCTTGAGTGAATAGATGTTGCTTCTGTGTTGCTCATGGCTATGTAATCCCCTGTAACCTCTGTTTGATAATAAAATATTGTCCCTCTCTTCCCATTCTCGCTTTGAATCTCGGGTCGAGATTCTTTTTAAGGGGGAGGATTGTAACACCTTCGGTGTTACGAGCCTCATTAGCAGTATTTGTACCTCGTGATGATAGCATTAGAATCTCATGATCATCTTCTTCACATATCATTCTATGCACATGTTTGTTTGGGCATGAGAAAAACCCCTAAAAATGCTTTACGTAAATGCTATATGATGATAAGCCTTGTATTGCAATTTAGAGCAAGTGCACACCTTAATGAATTTTTATCATGTAAAAATGCTATATAACTCCATGTGCTACCTTGCTATGTTTTGAAGTACATGATTCAATGGAATAAATGCAACTTTTATTTTTGAAAAATAATTATGTTTGATAGTTTAATTAAATTCCCCAAAATGCAATGTTTTATGAAGTTAGGTTTAATCCTCCATGATTAACAAGTTTATTGCCTTAGTGAATTTTATTAATTAAAAATGTTATAGAACCTATGTATGATGCTTTGATAAACTTTGGAGTATAAATTTTATGTGAAACAATGCAACTGTTGGTTTTCAAAAATAATAAAGTTTGCAGATGTTTTTAGTTGCTCAAAAAGGTGAATCTAAAAATAAAATCAGCATAGATCTTGGTCTCTCTGTCCCCTAAAATTGCTTGACATCGCCAAGTTCATGCATTTCTTTTGCAAAATCCACTTAAGCAGCCATAGGTGTTCTTGGTCCATAACCAAACGTTGTTGATCGGTCTTGGCAATGGGGCACTAGGTTCAGTCAGGTGTGGCACCACTTAGTTGTTCTTGATGCTTTAAAATGCGTGCACGGCACTGTTCTGCTCTCCCCTGACCTTGCTGTTCGCGGTCACCACGGGTGCCGTTCGGGACGCCACGCTCTGGGCGCGTGCTCTCATCGCTGCGTCACTGCCGTCTCAAGCCCTTGCTGCATACGCCTGTAGCATGTCTCCCCAGAGCCACGACGCTGTGCCACAAGCGCCGTTGTAGCACTGCAATGGGCGCGAGAGGACGCCGTGCGTGACTACACAGCGCAAGTCGTCATCACCGGTCAAGTCACCGTTCACCAACCGCCATAGTGCTATTAAGGTGCTGAGCACCCTGTTTTCACCTCTGAGCGCCGCCTCATGGAGTCTCGTTTTCAAACGCAGTTGCGACACCGGAGTCAAGCCTCATGGCCCCTTCCTCCCCTCTTTCCACGCTGCCAGAGCTGTTGGACTCGCCCGGCATGGCATCGCGCGTGGCCAAGACGCTCAGAGTCAAACAGGCTGCTCCAGAGTCATGTCATGTCGTCCTCGCTCTGCCTCAAGCCTGACACACCTATTCAATTGTGTGGACCGGCTTCAATTGAAGCTCGCTGCTGCTCTTGACCGCCATGGCCGCGGAACACCCCACCCTCTATAAATTGAGCTTGAACCGTAGCACCAAACTCCAATTAAAAGGACATGCATACCCTTCTCAACCTCCTAATTCTCATGCTCGAACTCTCCAAGCCTCAACATCTCTTCCCTCGCCGGTGATACACTCATGGCACTGAAGAACTCGCCGGAGTCCCGCGGTCGCTCGTGGCTAGACCCGCTCGGCCTCCCTCTTGCCAAACCACCACCAGAGAAAACCCTGACATGTTCCAGTGAAGCTCCCCGAGCCTTACGACTCCTATCTCGCTGCCCTAGCTCGCCGGAACAGGTGCGCCGCCACCGGTTCACCCGTGCTCCCGCCGCCAGCCGCCTCGACGCTCTCCGCAGCCTCGCCAATGGCTCCCAGGGGGTTCGGACAAGCCCCTAGTGCTAGTCGGCCCCTTTCCTAGGCCGGAGACTGCTCCATCTTGCCGGCGTGACCGACGACTACCGCGCCGCCATCGCCCCGGTTCAACCCGTCGAAAGGTAGGAGACGAGGGGCTTAGAATTGAAAATAGGTACAAGTCCAGGGGGTTTATTGTTATAGTCAGTGGCTCAGGGTAATAGTGCGTGGGTCCGCGCGTGAATAGCTTAGAGTTTGGGGGCTCTTATGCAAAATCTCCAGAGCCGTCGGGTGCGCTCGCCCTGCTGGGCCTTGCTGGGCCAGATCGGGCCGCTTAGGCTTTTCTTTTTGCAAAGTTTTAAGTATAGCTTTTATGTTTTAATAAACATGTTGATGTTTGAAAAATCATAGTAAATTGTGTAGTAGTCCAACAATTATGAAACCAATTTTGTTAGCTTCATAAAAATGTGCTCTACCTGATGGTGTCATTTTTTTCTGCATATCAGTAACTTCTAGATGATGTATTTATTTATTTAGAAATATTAGATGGCATGTTTGTGGGAATTTTTGTGAGTAATCTGTGCATCCAAAAATCATAAAAATTTAGCAGGAACCTATATATGATAGTAGTTGCTTACTGTAATTTTTGTAGCTTTAAACTAGACAATTTGCATGTATGAATAAATAATAGATAATTTCCTTAAAATAAATACTTGAAAGAATAAACCCTGAGAATGAGTGTTTGCTTAATGAACTTGCCTTATGATCAGTATGAATGATGACCTGTTTGCCACCCTAGGATCACTGTTGTGATAACGTTGAAGTTATATTTAGTTACACGCCCTATCATTGACTGTGCATGCATTGCATACGTGCATATCATTTAGGAAACGATGATGGATCGATGGATCGATCAGAGGTTTTGTCTTGCGAGAGTGATGGTGAAGGGTGATCATTGGAGCGATGCAACGGAAGCGTGGTGGATGATGGCCATGCTGTGGAGATGGAAAACACTAACTTGATCTCGTTCTTTATACCCAGGCAAGCCCCGGTGCATAACCCCTACTTTCTGCACTTATATTATAATTACTTGTGCATTAAGTTTTGAGGAGTTCAATGAAACCCACCTGCATATATTTCCCTTATCCCATGAGTCTTACTAGTATGATAGGATCGTGTAGATTGCTATGCTATTGGACTTCGGTAGAAGTCGGGTGATTTCTTGTCACCCGCGAGAGATAGGAATGGATATATATATTGATATATTGCTATCACATGGAATATATGGTTAATAATTAGAGACCGAGCGGGACTATGGTTGGATTTGGATTGGACTTGGTTCTGAGTGAGGCTCTGGTGGTACTTATCCCACCTGTGTTGATTAAGGCTTGTATATATTTAAGTTCATAGCAATGTAGTGGCTACCTATTGTAATATGAGGTGTATAAGTTCATATAGCTATGTAATACGTTCATGTGATGAATGCATTGATCATGCACAACCATAATATAATGTACATAAAAACTTGGCCACACATGAACACACATATACCTTGCTCTTAGCGTACTTTGCTTCATCAAAGACATGGCTGACTCAGATTGCTGAGGTTTGAGCTAGTAGCTCCTGCCCCTGAGGTTCAGCTCCCCTGCCTTTCTTAGGCTGACAGGTGGGTCCATGAGGGTCAAAGGGTAGTTAACGCCATGATTATTTGAGCTTGTTTCCGTTCAAAATCGCACTGAATTTTCAATGCATGCATTTCTTAAGTGCTATACTACGTAGTAAGCATTTGTGTGACATGCTAATGATTTTTTTAGAAAAGGAGGAAGACCCCCGGCCTCTGCATCTGAGCGATGCATGCAGCCATTTTATTAATTATTCACAAAAGACCTTACAAAGTA